>CM067374.1:135897634-135910134 GCA_034401795.1 Chaetoderma sp. LZ-2023a
TTTCTAATATTGTTTCAAGAGATTTATGATGAATTAATGACAGCTGAAAAACATAATATCCATATGAATGTATGATTTTATATGGAATGATTATCCTTACTGACATGACTGGTATTATCTGGCTAAATTTGTCATTGCCTCATCACTGTTTCTAAATTTTTAAGTAATTAGTATACATGTCGGTAAATTGTTGAATGTTCTGAAGCCAATTCGGCTGGGAGCTTTTGGCCACATAGGAAACTTCTTGGACATGTTAGAAAGCAACAGTTTCCAGTTGAATTTAGCCTCAAAATATTCAACATAATCTTTTATTAATTTAAGTATGTTGATACAAATTATATCACTCGGGTTTCCAGCTAAATTAAATTATGCAACAGCTTAACTCTTTAACACACATTTCAGCCCAAAATAGTGTTTGCAGTGGTCTTGAAAAATGCCCATTTGCAGACCAAGTGAAAGTAATTTTTGAAAATTTACAAGTGAAATGACTGGCTCAATAACAGAGCCAATTATTCCAGTGGTAAATCTTCAAAAATATTCTCTTGGTCTGCAAATTGACATTTTCTTTGAGACAATTTAAATTTTCTTGAATTTGTTTTAATTTTCTTGATTCAATTTAAGTCTTAAAGGGTGAATCATTAATGTTCAAGAATGGTTTAGAAAATCAGAAAGTTTGATTATTGAATGCCAATTTGCATTTTGCAGACCCAGATTAACCTTTACCCCTTTGTTGTAAAGATTTTTAGTTTTCAAATTAAATTAAAAAATGGTGGTTAATTTTTCAACAAATTTGATGGAATATGTTGCTGTGGTTGAAAAATGTAGCCTTCTTTGCTAGTGACATGGCAAATGATAGAATATTGACATCAGAGTGGTAGATGTTGTTTTAAAGAGAATAGTATTTTAGAAAATAGTCCACTGGACTAACTGGCTCTGTTATCGAGCCAGCCATTTCAGTGGTAAATTTTCTAAAATTCTCTTGACATGCATAGGCATTTCTCAGGAGTCAGGACCACTACAAAGGCAATCTCTGATTGACTTGACCATTCAACACAACTGTCTTTTATTTTGCAGGTGCCATTGTGAGCCAAAGCCTACTGAAGCGGAGTCAGTGTTACAATGAGCATGATGAGATGCAAGATGGACTGAACAATTGTTCATGATTTAGAAAGATCAGCACTTTTAAAAGACTGTGTCGATTAAAATGAATACATGTGCCTTCTCAGATTACCAAATTTCCAAGAAGCATTCTCAATGTAGAAATCTGCAGACTATGTCAAATCAGTGTGTGTTCTCAGGAACTCATGATATGACAAACTGAACAGATAGATACTCTATGTGTAGACAGACAGAGCCACATACATATTGATATGGATGATAATGTACAAGACACTTATCAGATCACACCATTAACACAGCCATGACACCCTAATCAATTTTCATTCAACACGGATGATAAATACCTGTATGTACTGCATTCTGTGTTTGAAACATAAATGCTACTGTAAATTTGAATTTTGTTAAATGAAAGTAACAAAGTAAGTATATATAGTCATGACAGTTGATTATTTTTCAGTTTTAGTATCTGGTGTTAGATTTAAGTTATGATTTCAAGGATTTAAGCAAATTAACCCTTTAATGGCTAAATTGGGTAAAAAATATCAAATAATTTGCTTATTTAATGACTATTTGCAGGCCAAGATGTATTTTTTGAAAACTTACCACTGGAATGGCTGGTATGCTTATGGAGCTAGTCATTCCAGTGGTGAATTTTCAAAGACGGTCTCTTGGTTTGCAAATTTATGGACATTCAAGCATATTGTAGAGGCCGGTTTGGCTGATTTCTCCATGGAGTCTGCATTTGCAGGATGAGGTCAATGCTATTTATCATTTAAAGATTACCACTGGACTGGGTGATTGGTTCAATGCATGAGACAGTCATTCCACGAGTAAATTTCAAAAATAGTCTTATTGGCCATGTTGGCACATGGACATTCTCTAAGCAAAATTAAATATTCTTGACAAATGCTGAACATTAAAGTGTTACATGTTTGGAAGCTGTTCTGAATGTTCCGGAAATGATTTGAATAGCAGCCAGTAAATTGTTAACTCTTTAATGTTCAACCCGGACAAAACCAGCCTGTGTTAGGGCTGTGCAGTTGTCTTGGGAAATAAACATTTGCAGACCAAGAGAAAACTAGATAATTTTTTTATTTTACCATTGGAATTACTTTGTGGCAAGCCTGATTATATGCCAATATATCTGTCCACAAGAGTTATCTCCCTTTTTAGCATTACTTGCATTTTAAGGTAAGATTAGTAAAAATGGTCTGTTGTATAGATAACTTTAAAATGCAGGATGGTATGAAAATAAATATAATTCTATGTATGCGTGCATACATTTTCCTCTCTTCAAACAGAGGATTCTGTTGAAAATTTCTGGACATTGTCAGCTTCTATTGTAGCCAGCAAAACAATAGTTGGGATCAGACCGCAGTCTGGATTGTCTCAGTTACTTAAAATTAGTCAAAATATTGCTGTATGCTGGAATATCTGGATAGTTTTAGTACATATTCCCGTGTGAGATAGAATTTGATTCTTTAAGCAAATTATAGTCACCTGTTCAACTGTTTTAATATTTAGTAGTCGAGGTTGGTAAATAATTTTTTCTTAGTCCATGTCAATTTAAAGGTAATGAGATGAGTAGCTCGTAAAAATGATCACTGGAATGACTGGCTTGCTTATCAATTCATTCATTGCACTGGTAAATTATCTAAAATATACACTGGAATGACTGGCTTGCTTATCAATTCATTCATTGCACTGGTAAATTATCTAAAATATTATCTTCTTTCTCAAGACCACTCCAGATGTAATTTTTGAAATTTTCAATTTTCTCATCAAAGTGCCAACGTATGTAGACCAGATTATTTTTGAAAATTCATCAATGAAATGACTGTCTCTGACCACCTTGAGTGTTAATGGGTTAACCCTGAAATTCTAGTCTCAAGGCGTGCAGGTGAGCTGCTATGTACCCGCATCTTATTATTAGCTCACCTGGCCTTATGTCATGTGACCTTATGCCATGGTGACTGTCTATCGTCTGTCTGTCTGGCAACATTTTGTTTAAAATCCTCCTCCTCATTAACCGATTGCTGGACAGATGAGCTGCTATGTGCATACATCTTATCATTAGCTCACCTGACCTGAAAAGCCAAGTGAGCTTACGCCATGGCGCCCCTGTCTGTCTGTCGGATTGGCTTGACGGATTTCAACCTAATTTGCCTGCAAGGACCCTAGGGCTGTATAGGCTTAACAACTTGTATACAGAATTTTGATTGGTTAATTTTTTTGGTAAAAATTGATTTTATGAAAAATGTACTGGAAATTGTTAAAACCCTTCTTCTCCTGAGTAGCTTGACAGATTTCAACAAAATTTGTCTAGAATGACCATGTCATGGTAGGTTCCAGATCTTCTATTCAGAATTTAGCGTGGCCAGGTTTTGGGGTGAAAATCATAGATTTTATGATAATTTTACCAGAACCTGTCAATACTTCTTAACTGCTTGGTGGATTTTATGCAAATTTGGGATTCTATAGGTGTAGAATCTAGAACTAATTTTTCGTTGGTCGATTTTTGTCTGACATCTTAGATTGTTTGAAAATGTTCCAAAACTCTTTAGCCCTTACCACTCTGATGTCAACATTTGGTGTTCATTTTTCAACAAAATTGGTGTAAGCTGGTGTCATAGACAGAAACATAATCCACCAAAATTGTTGAAAAATGTACACCGGTTTCATTGCTATTGACATAGTGAAAGATTGAATATTGACATCAGAGTGGTAATGGTTGAAACGTTACTCCTTTAATTAATGGCCCAATTTCAATGAAACTTGGGTCGAATGCTTCAACATTTCAAACGATAATTTTGTTTGGTCAATTCCTTTTGTGACCATCTTGGTTTCGCGAAAATTTTCCATCGTGCCTATTTAAATGCAAATACGGTAGTTAAAATGCTAATGGTCCAGGTGCGCGTCACAGACCTCTTGTTAATTTGATTGGATGCTGTTGCTGTTTTCAATCAGTCAGAAGTGAGATAAACTGAGCTTTAAAAGCAATAGAGGGATCTAATTCTAGCTTTGATCCACACATCTATAGCTAAGCTCCGTCCATGCTTGGTGCGTGTTGGGATCAATTAATATACTGGGAACCCTGAATTTTCAGAATCACAGTTTCAAAGTTTCTATACAGGTAAGCTGTTGAATATTTTGAAGCTAATAATAAATTTCACTTCGCGCTGTTGATGCCTATTCAGCAGAATATTTATTAAATAGGAAATCCAAACAAAGCTTGTCCGGGCCATAGTTTCAAAACTTATATGTATGACCATGAAACTTGGTACGTGGATGCATCTTATGCGTGACCTAATTTTGACCTACTTATCACAGTTTACTGAAAATTACAGAAATTTTTTGTCTGGGCTGTGGCTGTATCGTCAAGCGTTTTTGGTATACCTGAACTAAACTTGATATGTGGATGCATCTTAGAGAGGTGTACGGTGTATAAAAATAGGTCATCGTGCACTACATTTGATTTACTTCTCATGGTTCATTGAACATTATATATGTTAGCCTGGGCTATAGTTTCAAGAGTTTTGACATACTGGAACTAAACCTGGTGTAGGGATCTATTATACGCTGAAGGTGTGTCGTGTATGAAAAGTTGTGAGCTGCTTGTCACGCTCTACTGAACACATTTTTTACCTACTTTTCATGGTTCATAAGTGGCATTGAAGTAAACAAAAATGTTATTTGGCTAATCTATTTATTGGCTAGAACATTGCTAATGCCGAACATTGTCCCTGATATCATAGTAACTATACAGGTATACAGCATATGTAAGCTGTTGAATATTTTGAGAATTATTTGTCTGGGTGCGCATGACATGCTGGGTACGTCATTAATTACATATTTTGGTTGTGATGTCAGCCTACATATGTGGCATCATATACTTGAGTGACAGATTAAACTCATCCAATGTGACCGTACACCCCCAACTTTCTTTAATGTGTGTGTGTGTGTGTGTGGGGGGGGGGGGGGGGGGGTTGCACGCAGGAAAGACTGCGACCATACATTAAGATTCCACAACTGTATCAGCGATAAAAAAAAAATCAGTGATAAAAAAAATCTGGGGAAAAAAATTTCTGAAAAATCTGAAACCTTTAATGTTTTAGCTGTACAAAGTGACAAAAAAACTGGAGGACGAAGGTCTGTAATATCTCTTGCACAAAATTTACTTTTACTGTTTCAAGCGTCATAAGTTCTGCTTGTGAACAGTGAAACTTGTTTTTGGATTGGATTATTTGGAATCGTATGTAGGCTTGAAATTTTCGCCACAAACATACCAGGGTGGGGGGGGGGGGGGGTGGTGTTGGCGTGTGTAGCGGGACTGATAAATGCATTGTAGGCAGAATTCGCGGCTGATGCATATCTAAATGGGAGGAGGTGGGGGACCATTTCACCACTTGTTTATAGACTCGCTAATCCACATATCTATAACGGAATATTTATCGGAAATGCTGGTATGCCATATATTAGTAAAATGCGGGCCGACCAGTATTTCCGTGAAATAGTCTCCAATTTGCGCCGAGTTTTCTCCAAACAAGTAGTGTGTACACTCGTAACACCTATAATAACGTAGTCCAAATTTCTTGTTTTCTTATTTCCAAATATTGCTTGCTAAATAGTCTAGGAAAATTAATAAAAAGTATTCAATCGTTAATTTAGAGAATGTTAATGTTTATACAGTTCTGGATATATGTTGTCAACGGGGATTAGGAAAACATGAAGTTAAGTAATGTTGTGATACTTTTACCATTTCTCGCCGGTCTACAGAAAGATTTGACAGCTGTGACCTCGTTCGCGTCATAAGCGGCGCTCGTGAACAGCTGCAGCATTCGCGCCTAACTTAAGCTTTTTGACGTAAGTTAGGCACCCCTTTCGTGAATACGGAATAAGTAGGGAGCGTAAATAGGTGCGTAACTTAGGCATGTACGTAAGTTACGCACTCTGCGTGAATACGGCCCCAGGACAGAAGGTATCATTATCCCAATATACAAAGGAAAAGGTAATCCTAACGAACCAAATAACTACCGGCCAATTACATTACTCAGCTGGTTAGGAAAGCTCTTCACGTCCATACTTACTAGCCGAAGAAACAAAGCCCTTGAAAACGCTAACAAATTATGCCAAAAACCAGGCAGTATTTAGAAACGGCTATTCTACTACTGATCACATTTTTACGCTACATACCATGATAGAAATATTCAAAAGAATGAAGAAAAGACTATTTTGCTGCTTTGTAGACTTTGAACAGGCTTTCGACTCAGTGTGGCGCGATGGTCTCTGGTTCCAACTCGGGCAGCGTAACATTACAGGTAAAATCTTTAATGTTATTAAAAGCATGTACAATAACATAGTCGGCAGTTAAATTCGATAATGCGCAATTTACCTGTATAAGAGGGGTCCGACAGGGAGAAAATCTTTCACCTATATTATTCGCAAATTAGCTTAATGATCTAGAACACTTCCTTCAGAACCGACAATGTAAGCAGATTGAGCTACGAAATGAGGAAGAAGAATTAAACATCTTACTCGCTTTATTAGTTCTGCTGTATGCTGATGACACGGCTATGTTAGCAAACAACACATATGATCTACAGGAAAACCTAAACGCTTTTGACGAATACTACGATATGGGGAAACTTAAGATTAATATAGACAAAACAAAACTCATGGTGTTTGGCAGCATAAAAAGATACTATAGCAAATTAAAGTTCTATTTAAAGACGAAAGAGCTAGAAATAGTGGATAGCCACAAATATCTCGGGCTACACTTTTCTTATAATAGTCGTCTCCTCCTAGCTGAAAAGACCATATCAGAACAAGCTCGCAAAGCCACGTTCGCACTGCATTGTCGCGCCAGAGAATTTGACTTACCAATTGCCTGCTACGTTAAGTTGTAGGCCTACCATCAAATGATCGAGCCGATTTTACTATATGAGGCCGAAGTCATAGGAATAGAAAATTGCAGCTTAGTAGAGAAAGTAAATCTAGACTTTCTGCGATATGTTCTAAAAGTTAAAAAGAGAGCACCGAAGTATATGACATATGGCGAGCTCGGAGAAATTCCAATTAAAAAATCATAAGAAAACGCATGATAACATATTGGCTTAAGTTTATTTCAGAACACACGAAACTTGCATTCAGATTATACACCCACATTCTATTAGATCATCGAAACAACGGCACGCAGTACAAGTGGCTAAACTCCATAAACACAATACTAGACACAACAGGACACAGTTACCTCTGGACAAATCAAGTAATAAATAACTTTAATGAAATAAGAATAACGAAAACCCTTGAAGACCAATATATCCAAACATGGCAAACACAGATGAGCGACTCCTGGAAGGGAAAAATATATAACTGTTTTAAGACAAATTGGGAACGGGAAGACTATCTTATAAAGCTAAATGATCGCAACAGAATTTTATTTACAAGGTTTAGGACAAGTAATCATCGACTTCCGATAGAAAAGGGACGATGGGAAGGAATCGCCAGAGAAGAAAGAAGTTGTCCTCTTTGCAATCATAACGAAATGGGAGACGAATTCCATTATTTATTTGCGAATTTTTTAAAGATAAACGACTAGAAATCCTACGTGAATATTACTGTAATAGACCAAACTTCTTTAAATTTTTAAAACTATTCTCAACCAAGAACAAAAATTTGCTAATAAAACCATGCCACATGATTGATATAATTAATAAACAGTTCCGACGTTGACGAAACCCTATACATAGTACCAACACCATATCACGCATACAAGTAAGTACCCAAATGCAAGAAAACACAAATCAAGGCGACGACGACGCCGTGGCTTGTTAAATATAATCATTAGCCTTTTTAATGTCTAAATGTGTGGTCAAGAAGCAAAATCTGTGCACATCGGGTGTCCGTTTATGGACCGGCGGGGACTATTGTTGAGAAATCTACCACTGGAATATCTGGCTCGGACATGGAGCCAGTCATTTAGATCGTCTTCTCCTAACCAACAAATGGACACTCCTCGATACCACTGCAGAGGTCGGTTACGACCGACTTCGTCATAAAAGGATTAATTAGTGGCAATGTCAATGCGGATGAATGATACTGCTAATATAAATGACAATAATGCAATTGATGAATTATGACCCAAAAGGGTGTTAATTATCACAATGTCTAGCCGCCATAACGTGTAAATCCTGTAAAATCATTGTTCCCCATATTTCACTTTGTGATCTGGGTGTAAATAAACTGAAACTGAAACTGTAACAGAGTTATCATCCGGAAACCCCTCTGCCGCCCGCACGCCCGCCCGCCCGGACGGACGGCGCCAGTACATAATACCCTGCCAAATTTGTTGGCGGGGTATAACAATTCAACAACTTATCTGAAGAGTTTTCTGGAAATTGATATAGTCAGGGATCGATCGATTGATTCCAACACGGGCGAGGCGTTGGTGGCGCTTAACTAGGGACGGGCGGGGAATAGCTAAAACTGGAAAGGTCCATTCGGCATATGTACCCGTCCACTATTTATAATTTACCTGTCACTTGCTGACGTATATTTTGCGATAATATTCTGCATGAACTCGCTATTTCTTCCGTAATCCTTATCCTCATTGCCAACGCCGTCATCGTCGTGCTTATCATCTCCCTTGCTGCTTTCAGGTACCTCCTCTAGCGCAGTATCAGCCCGGTGAAGCCAAGTCATTGACTGATAAACCCGTCGGTAAATATTCATGTGTTTCGACCGCTCCACAGCATCTATAATCTTAACTTGACTGGATGTCGGCATCGTTAAAAAAAATTGTGTTGAACTGCTTCCGCGATACTCTCCTGTTATATTATATTTGGTAATGATAATGGCGTTTTAGGCGGGAAAAACACCGACAATAATTGAGTTTGTCTATAGGCCCCCAATAGTTTTTTTAAAACGCTATCTGCTTGGATAAGATTTCAGCTGCTATTCCCCGTCACATATGATCTATTTCCACTTTCACAGCCGAATGGCAATTTTCGCGGTCACGTGTTCATTTTGATCAGGCCGCAGATTAAAGTTGTTACAGCGACAGATTTAAGAAACACACCGTTCCTTTAATTGTTAAATCTCTTCAAGAATATCAAAATATTTGCTCATTTAATATCCATTTGCATGCCAAGAGAAAACTATTTTTTTTAATTTACCACTGAAATGACTGGCTCGGTTATCGAGCCAGTCATTTCAGTGGTAAATTAAAAAAAAATAGTCTTCTCTTGGAATGCAAATAGACATTGCTCGAGACCACCGCATATGTCGGTTTAGGCCCGCTTCGCCATAAAAGGGTTAAAAACGGCGACTAGATACTACGCACAGCGAACAATACAGAATTCGTATTTTGATTTTCGGCTTTAGAATAAAAAGTGTATAAATAAATAAATAATCAATAAATATCTTTTAACAATAAAATAAGCAAGTAAGACAAAAAAATAAAACAAAGGTCTTTAAAAAGAAATAAATAAATAAATAGAGTAGCACTCCGAACTGTTGTGTTTTTTAAAGATATTAACAGACAACCTTTCTTTACGTTCAATACCACTATATCACCAGTTCGCGTGTGTAGAACTCACCCACTCACCCATTTCCTTCCAAGACAGGAATTAATTATTACGGGTTTACGATGTGGGCATTTCCTAGCGCGGTAGTCTCACAAAGAGCAGGTATATTTATTTCCACACACGATGTGGTACATAGTGATGAAGTTAATTATCATTGAATAGTTAATTAGAGGATAATTATTTTTGTTGCCTTAATCAATAGAGAAGGATATTTCTAGCTATGCTCCGCCCATTTGTAGCTAAGCTCCGCCCACTTTTTTGCGCGTGATGTGATCGGTTTTAACCCTGGCTTCTCAGAATCCCGTTCTCAAGGTAACCGTACAGATAAGCTGTTAAATATTTTGGAACTAATTTGACTGGCATGTGGCAGCAGCGTCCAATGAGATTAATTTCGAAACAAGCCATTGCATTATTATTAATTAGTAAAGACATACAATTCGTGACGGACTATTCATTCAATGCTCACGACCGACCTAGATACGTCATTCATTATGGATTTTGATTGTGACGTCAGCATACACGTATGGCAGCAACAGCGCGCAGTCAAATTAGTTTTAAAATACTCAACAGAATGTTTATTAAATAGTAAAAACATACAACGCTTAGTCCGTCATCAATGGACCTTTCCAGTTTATCCATCCATCATCTGACGTCATGATCAACTACGTGGCGAGTAGGATGACGTCATGACCAATGACGTCGTGAATGACGTAATTAAGTGCGCCACGAACCCATAATTGGTGACGGGCTAAAGCATTGTCGTACGAATTGTGGATCTGTTGAATGTTTTGAAACTAATTTGACTGGGCGCTGTCGCTGCCATTGGCAGCAACAGCACCCAGTCAAATTAGTTTCAAAATGTTTAACAGCTTACCTGTATAGTTTTCTGAAAATGGATAGTCAGTCAGTTCAGGGATTGATCGATCCTACCACTGGCAAAGTGTGGGTGGAGCTTAGCTATATAGACGGGCGGGGCATAGCTAAAACCGGATTCCTCCAGGAAACGTTCGTGACAAGCTTAGCCACGTCATGCATGACGTATTTTATTATTACGTCATCCTACACGTCACGTGGTTGATTATGACGTCATATGATTGATGGATAAACTGGAAAGGTCCGTTGATTATGCTTACTTGGTGACAGATCGGGCCCATAAATAGCAGGAATGTTCCAGATCAGCACGTCGTGGCGATATTGGCCAATATCAACATCGATGGCTTGTGGCCGGTGACGGTGTAAAAAGGGAAGGGTTCATTATTAACTTGGTGAGTGAAGGAAGTGCATTTAGATTTTATACCTGCTGCTGCTGCTGCCAATCAATAATTCACTGGAGGGATCCGATCTGTTACAAATTTATGACACTATAATCAATGGAGCTTTCCAGTTTTTGTTAAGCCCCGCCCACCTCTAGCTAAGCTCCACCCACACCTCGCTCTTGTTGCGATCGATCGATCCGTGAACTCCCTTTGTTGTTGCTACCTATGGTAACAGCGCCCAGTCAAATTAGTTTTAAAATATTCAACAGAATATTTATTAAATATTAAAGACATACAATTCGTACAACAACGCATAGTCCGTCTTCAATTATGACGTCATATGATGGATGGATCGAGCGGAAAGGTCTATTACGTCACGAACGTACAAAAAAATCCAAAAGTTCTGTCACTAATTCGAATTGTATTTCTTTGATGAATTTTACGATTTAGTCAATATTCTGTTGAATATTTTGAAACTAATTAATCGGGAGCTGTTGCTGCCGTAGACAACAACAGCCCCAAGTCAAATTAGTTTCGAAATGTTCATCAGCTTACCTGTATAGTTACATTGGAATATGGATTCCTGGAACTCAGTTTTCAAACTTTCAAATCGATTCCACCACACGTAAAAGTGGGCGGGGCTTAACTAGAAATAGGCGTGGGTCTAGGTAAAATTAATCCCTCTAATGCACTCTCTATTAGAATATTCAATCGAGGAATCTGCCAGTTTATCCATCCATCAAATGGCGTCATAATCAACCACATGACGTGTAGGATGACGTCGTAAGTAATCATGTTGCGAATGATGTAGATAGTTCGTCAAGAACGCTTAATTAATGACGGAATACGTGTTGTTGTAGGAATTGTATGTCTTTACTATTTAATATAGGCAGCAACAGCACCCGGGCAAATTAGTTTCAAAATATTCAACAGCTTACCTGTTTAGTTTCCTGGAAATTGAGATTCAGAGAGTGCAGGGATCGATTGATCCCAACAAGGGTCATGCGTGGGTGGAGCTTGGATAGAGAATGGGCGGAGAATAGCTAAGACTGGATTCATCCAATACCTCTCACTCAACATCGATGCATAGGTCTAAAATAGTGATGATTATCAACTTCCTGCCTAAGTCGGCCTATGTATGATTACTGAAGTAGAAGAGCGACAGCATGGGTGTCTGTTTTGATTGGTCGAGAGAGTTGTGGCATCAACTTATTTGCATATTAGACCACGCCCACATGCCCTTATTTGGGCGGGGTGTGTGGCCTATTTTATCGAAATTTTGAAAGTGCCACCCACCTGACAACATGTGGGCGTGGCCTTATATGCAAATGAGATGACGTCATAACACTTTGGACTAATCAAATCATCCGCCCATCCCTTTGCTGCATTTTCTTTGAGGTAGAGCTTTGATGTGTGCCGATGATTGACAGATGTAATGGGTTGTGAAGGTGTTGATGGCGTGGGGTCATTTAAATATGAAAGACTCATATCTCTCTACCAATACAGTCGTGATTGTTCAAGGTGTTGAGAAACTTGACCC
>CM067374.1:135915134-135944007 GCA_034401795.1 Chaetoderma sp. LZ-2023a
TTATAGATTATTATTGTCATGTTTTTTGCGCATCTTCACTCATATATGTGCATTTTCACTATACATGACAATTGCACACACTCAGAGCCAGCATTTGTTTCTTGTACGTAAACCTACAAATTACTCCGGTAAAAGCCTGGGAGAGTGAGTGTTGTTATGCATAAATTTATACTTTAGTTACATTGCATTCAAAGAAATGGTAGATATATACCCAGAATTTACCTCCTCCCCCACATACATATAGGATACGCACGCATGTGTAGGCCTATGTTTAGAATGACAGGAAACATAAGTGGCAATGCGTAGGTCCGACAACAGGTATTTTGGGCATAATTTTTGCAACTGAATGCAGTGTTATTTGCTTGTTCAAGTAGGTTAATCACGTAGCCTATGAGAAGTCCCCCCCCCCTTCTCCAGTCTTAGACGTAAACAAATCAATTGATTGCGATACCTTAGGCAAATTCGCAAATTCTGATCTACCAGTGGACTTTACATTTGGTTTGTGTGTGTGCGCGCATGCTTACGTGCTTGTGTACATGTGTGCGTGCGAGGAGGGGTGGGGTGGGAGGTGGATGGAGATACATCTGGAAAATCATAACCGATGCTGCTGAATTATAGGCCCAGTCTGGATACAAAATAGATATGTTGTTTATCAAATGGAATGCAGGAAATGACTTCTCATAGCATCAGAATTTTCATGGAGAAGAACCAGCCCGCCCCTATCTCCCCAAACGGCCATTTGGAGGGGACACGCCCTCACTCATAGACTCTCTCCAATATTGGACTAACTCAATAAAAAAATCCTAGATCTGCGCTTGACGGCCATCCCACCAATACTGGATATAGCCAGATATAGTGTCATAAAAATACAGTATCTACAGAATCATGCCGAGATATTTTCTCGAAGCAGATCTCATCTAAAAAGGGGGTTTTCGTGCCCGAGATATTCATATTAAAATGTGGCATCGGCGCTATTATTAACTTATGACTAATGCCTACCGGGAATATCATTGAGATCATTGCCTATTTCAAAATTCATTGCTAAATATAATAGAATGAAAAAGTTACCCTGGTTAAACAGTGTTGCCTGTATTGGTTTTGCTTAGCGGTTGCTCCACTATGACGTCACAGCTGCTTGGAATTCAAGGGAGGTAATTCATGACGCGATATTCTAAAGCTATGTACCTTATGGTCAATAAATCTACAAATATGCCATGTATTAGCAAATTGATAACAGCTATATGATTTGGAAGGGCTGGATATATTATAATGTCTTAAAATACACTCTCCATATATGACCTTTAAAGCTAGTGTGATGCCCTCCCTATCGCCTACCCGGGCTGACTGTAACTCGGATGTAGTGGCATCTAGGTTAGGCAAAGTATTGACCAATGTGCAGGATACCAACATAAACTGTAAATCACTGCAATAGACACAAAGACCGGGACACAGAAACTTACAATAGCTAACTGTACATCCAGACTTAAATTAGTTTCTCAAGGACAAACTATAACCATATATACACTATAATCAGTTGGATCACATTGGATACCATGAGAGAAAAACAACTATGACCTCAGGACATGTTTTGTCAGGGTATCTAGTTCGAAGCCTTTGGAGGAATAACAGAATAAGTATTATTAGTTAGAAAGAAGAAATAACAAATAAGAAATATGGCATTTAGATGAATGGAGGTGGTAGTCAGGTATGCCAATTCCATCGAACCTCACACCTGATGTACCTATGTCCTTGGTACAGTTAGACTATTGAAAATTAGTATCGTGAATGCAATAATGGACAGATCATTTAATAGCAGATAAACCGAAGTAACCCTTAAGGATTGCCAGAATGAGCACAACAGTCTAAAAAATGAAGCATAACTCAATGTGAATGTGATTGGGGTCGGGGAGGGTGAGGTGCCAAGTTCTCCAGCCCATCCAATATTTTTGATATACTGTTTAAGGTATGTATTGGTGATGGAATTAGCAAACTGTGGCATTGTGTCGATGATGACTCATGCCATCATGACACCTTCCACTACATAAACGTGTATTGTTTCAATAAAATAATATGTATGTTCTAAATTGGGAATGACCAGTTGATTAAAAACTGGTCAAATCTGGTTAAAATCTGGCTAAAAACTGAGAGTCAATTTAGTTATGTGATGTCAATCGGGCGATGAAGGATTCGAGGGTCGTGTCTGACATGGTCACAGATGGTAGGTCATTTCACTTCAGGATTGTGAGGGAAGAAAGATTCTTAGCAGTATGAACAGCCAATATGATGGATGTGTGGTGGGAAAATGTCTACGATATGCTACCTTAAGTAATTAAGACCAAGATCAATGATTTAATAGTGGCAATATGGGAAATTGCCCATTCCACACCGTTCTTCTACAATATGACATTTTGTTTTCTCGATGTAAGCCTATCTCAATTTAAGGCGGAAGCCTTTGATCACATGCGACCTGGTGGGTTATGAATATGCATGACATTGTAAGTTGCACGCTAAACCTACAACCATTCTTTGCTAATTACTTACGATGGCTCAAAATCGTCTGCATTGTATACGTTATGCCATATAGAATTTACATATGATATTATGCAAAGAAATGCTCACTACATTATTTTCTTAGAAAACTGTTAATTATTTTACCAACAGTTTCATTCAATGTCTAACAATGTTCGAACTTAGAAAATAACTATTATTTTGAAGATTTTTTACAGTTAGCTTGATTCACAGTGATGCTGCTTTTCAGACTAACAGTGTCAGCCAAATTAGTTTCAAAATATTCAACATATTCTCTACAGGATGAGTAGTAATATGCATTATTTCTATTAAATTGATGTTTCATATTAGGCATATTACTGTGCTGTCGGGTGTGCGTGTGTGGGTGGGATGGGAGTGGGGGCTTGGAGCTAGATTAATTCTGTTAATTAATTTTAATTCAGTACATTCAATGTAGCAGCAAAATGTGTTTTCAGTTATTCACACACCGAGTCCACTTGTTAGGCAATAAAATAGTACGCTGGAATCTTTGTAATGTTGAATCTCTAACTGGCCAATAGCATTTACAATGCAGCCCAATTGTCAGACCACCGATATCTGCCAATAACCATGAACCAACATCATACCATACAATACATCACAAGAGCTTAGGAAACTACCATCAGATTGTAAAAACAAGCACCACTTTTGTGCCAGTGAAGGCTGCAATAGAGGAAACTCCAGCCACATTTCACATTAATTGCGTTCTAGCCCAATTGTGGTGAACTCAATTTAGCAACTACTCCATAAATGCTACATGTCTGGCCTGTGGGATAGAGGATGGGACAATAATTCATTTCCTTACACCGTGCCCAATCACTGAATCCATCAGAGAATAGCATCTTGCACAAATCAAACATTCACTTAGGAAACAATTCGATCTCTCAGCCTGGAAAACCATCTCACAAAATAAACACATCATCACTCAGCTCATAACAGACTGTAGAAAACCGTATGAGAGAATCCAGATTTTGACCGATTTTCAAATGATTAATAGTGTTTCTGTTGAGGACTGTTAACCTGGAAAGCATCCTTAATCTTTTTGTGTTTTGACTGCACTGGACCACCTGGGGTGATATTCTTTGTTTACAGCGAGAATATGGTTAGCCTCTCTGAAATACGACCACGTAAATTTTGTGTTTTCTCAATCAGCTCCAACCCCAGTCCTTAGTGGTGTACACCAATGTAGCTTTCCAAGGCAGCTCCTATTCGTCTGTTATATAAATGACCTACCTAAGTAATAAAGCACTCTGCAATTAATGTTTCCTGATGATACAAAAATGTACAAAAGATTAATTCATCAAGTGATGAATTTTATTTACAAATTACTTAAGTGGTGCCACATAATTGTCAAGTACATGGCAAATCAAATTTATTGCTGACAAATTTTGTGCAATGCACATAGGTACCACCTTCTTCTTCTTCTTCTTCTTCTGTTGGAGGTTCCTCCCATTTTGTGGGAACACCTTTGGAATCCAAGGTAATTAACAGTTGAATAACAGTTGAATTTTATCTATATCCTTCCAAAACCGGCGACTGGATACAAATTATGCACATTGCCAGACAAAGGCGACGTGCCGACATCCAGTCAAGCATTTTGAGTCTATTGTTTGTTTAAGCCTTCTCATCCGAAGACAGTACAGGCCATATATCAAGTCCCGACATATCTTCTCTACCATGCCTTGGAGCGGTTCTGTATGTAAACAATCAGGGAGATTCTCATGTGTAACAAACATCCAACAGTAGTTGCATACGGGAAGATGGATCATCCGATAGGTGAGTGATGCCATGTTCATACAACAGGTCTTCTAGTCTGCCCAGATGGTTGTTTCTCACCTCATTAAGGAAATTACACCTCAGCAGAAAATCTTCATGATTTTCTGCCTCTTCGTGGCAAAGTTTACACACTAGTGACAACCCGCCAAATTTGGCCTCACAAACTTGCAGATGCATAGCACCACACATTAGCTTCACCTTCACCCCAGCTTTTCTTGTCTGCCAGATTGAATCTATAGAGCTTTTTCAAACATAGGCTACAGTAGTAGTACCTAGACTACTTGTAGACAGAAACCTCAGTGAACTTAGTGTTTTCTCTCTCTCTCTCTCTCTCTCTCTCTCTCTCTCTCTCTCTCTCTCTCTCTCTTTCTCTCTCTTCCTCTCTCTCTCTCTCTCTCTCTCTCTTTCTCTCTCTCTCCGGTGGAGTCTGGAAGATTCTGGAATTGCCTCATCTGACACCTCTGGATTAATTCTAGTTGAATTTGTCAGTTGTTGAATCTTGCAATTTCAGAACCATATAGCAGCCTCGGGCAAATATATACTTTCCACAGTGACTGAATAGCGGGGGGGATTCAGCCCTTTTCTACCATGACAACCTGCTCCAAGCAGCTGGCTGTCGCGGAGAACGGTAGTCAGGTGACGGCATGTGTCGTGGCAGAGATGATGATGGTGATGGTGATGATGACAGGAGGAATATACGGAACAAGAAGAATAAGTAGTGGGAAAAACAAATTTATTATTTTTATTTATAAAAAGTTCTCTAAGAGTTCTTAGATACAATCTTTAATTTTGCAATATATATTTTATTACTGTTATCTTGCCTGAACATTAATTAAGTACGAGATGGTGATCGCCACCTAAATTGAAAAGAACCAGTTTTCGCACAATCAGACACCAGTATTCGTGAACATCCCTAGCAAGCAAACGTTTACCACTACGTTGGGCCACCATAATTTTGCTCATCGCTGCAACGTTAACAATATATTATTGGGCCAACGGTCATAAATCTATGAAGATATTTAAAACAGAGCACCTCTCGTCCGTATTATGAGAGAAGAGGTTCAAGAGGACATCTTAAATTAAAAGCCATGTATGCACATTTCTCTAAGCTAGCCAATCTAGAGAACAATGACGCATATGATCAAAAATAGGAAAGCTTCAGATGAATTTGGTCTTACTGCAGAACACTTCAAGTACGCCTTGAACTCAGTTTGCTCCACTTCTAGCTAAGATATGTAGTTGAATTCTATGGTGAACCACAGGCATTTGAAGTTTACCCTCCTATTTCATATTATTGGCATATTTCATATTACTACTATTATTACAGGAGTCTGCCGTTTTAGATACGAAAACGCGAAATCAAAAATACGAAAACACGGTAACACTATATACTACTATATATAATATACACTATTTATAGTAGTATATAGTGTTACCGTGTTCGTATTTTTGATTTTGCGTTTTCATATCTAAAATGGCAGACTCCTGTGTATATATATAATACACAAGGTGGTCAATGAAGATCATGGAAATACAGTATGCATGAACAAAAACAAAGCAAAAATCTTAGTTCTAAGCCTCTCCGTTCGTGATTATAGCGGCGTGTCGTCTCCGTTATATCTGTCTAACACATCGACTGGTTTTGCGGCGGTTTGCTTTGATGTATGGTATCATCGGATAATGGGATTTCGAGGGTGTAAGCACATTTTCGCCGTTTTAATAGAAGAGTAGGAATTTTATCAACAAATTTGATCAATTTTGTAACTAGCTATCATTCATTCACTGGAATAAAACATGCATAAAAATAAAAATAAACCCTAAAATAAACTTACTGATTATAAATATCGACTACCTGGTTTACAGATACAATCCCAGTATTGCGTCATGTGTTTTCGAGGGTGATGTCATTGCGTAATTTCAACTCTAGTGAGGCAGTGAATTGATGTAATTTTTATGATTTGAGCAAAGGACAGTCTGTCACCGACAACAATGCCATAAACGGGTCTGATACAAACACAGAACGTTATTTATAGTTGAAAATCCAGATCAGATTATATTCCGCCTTTCGTGATATAAACCGGATAGGAGCAAATTTCAGCCAACACTTTAAAAAAGTTAAAATCTTTCATTTTTCTTTTGGAATTTAGTAAATGTGGTCATTGAAAATGAACATAAGGGTTTTCCCTACCGGAAAATATGAAAAAATTAATGAAATTTATATCGCATGTGGTAACTAGGGCCTGTTTTAAATTGCCAATTCTGGGAAGAGAAAAATCTATCTAGATCTGAAAACTACATAAGCACCCCATGGCAGTTCCACGCTTTGGGACAAGTAAATTACTGCTATGACAACGGATCTGCTATGCTACTCAGGACAGGAACTGGCAGATGTCGTTGGATGCAAAAACCGGATTGATTTGTATCATTTCCTTACGAGTTATCAATATTTTTATCATGGGTTAAAAAAGTAATAGTGAAAATATATGTTTTTCACTATACTGACATCAAAATGCATAAAATAATCACTTGTTCTACACGCATCTTTTTAAAATTTACACTTGTGGTGTAAAAATAATGTATCTATTTAATGACACATGCAGTGTTGCCCACAACATCTGATTTTTGGGGGTCCCACTCAGAGTTGGGGGTCCCACTGTAAAATCTGGGGGTCCTCATCTGAAATATGGGGTCCCATGTTTTTTCTTAAAATAAACACAACACATTGATCT
The DNA here is from genome assembly GCA_034401795.1 of Chaetoderma sp. LZ-2023a. Taxonomy (NCBI): domain Eukaryota; kingdom Metazoa; phylum Mollusca; class Caudofoveata; order Chaetodermatida; family Chaetodermatidae; genus Chaetoderma; species Chaetoderma sp. LZ-2023a. The sequence goes on from CM067374.1 coordinate 135,922,187, forward strand.
AATTATAAAGCACTTTATTAAACATGTTGAAAGCACTAGTTATGACATTGTGTAAATACTGTTAATGTATATATAGAGAATATTAACTATGCATAGTTTATTAACCTTTAGCACTTAACACTTTTGGCCACTAGTGTAGATCACCAAAATACCTATTTTTGAAAGTTTAACAGTGGAATGACTGGCTCTAAACAGTGTCAGTCATTCCAGTAGTAAATTTTCAAAAATATGTATTCTGTGATCTACAAAGGTGGCTAAAATTTATCTATTGAAATGGCCATTGTATATTATATTGTATATATATATATTATATATATGGCAATAAACAATAACCTAAAGCACTGTACTTGTTGGTTGTCTGATAAACCAACCAACCTACATTGACAACCTTGTATGATTAACATTTCCAAAGATCACTACATTAGTAATTAGCAAAGACCACCGCATTAGTTTTTCTATAAAACCCTAACTTGACTTTGGACGAATTGAAAAATTATGAGTATCTGGGGCGAGTTTGCTCAAGGACGACTTGACCTACTTCGATATAATGCGGGCATATTTTTTATAATGTAACTGGAATGACTAAATATAGTGGAATACATAGGCTAAGATCAGACAAAACAATTATTTATCAAAAATAATCTGTATAAATCAGATTAAAATGTGTAATTAGTGAAAATATATCAGCCAATAACCGGATATGTCTAATTCATAGGGAGTAAATATGTAATGCGATTGCTGATTGGTTGAAGCATAAGATAACGCATTAGCGTGTATCCAATAATGACGCTTGTATCGGGGAGCTTTTGAGCTATACGCTGTTTGGAAAAGATCAATATTTTAACGTATGCCTACCTGAAGATCGACGATATCGTTGAACATCGCTGCTAGGATAAGCTTTTTAGTTGAGAAATTGGGAACACCTAACAATCGAGTATTGTTAAACATTATAAACACTAATCCATCAGTCAACCAATCAGCCACTATTGTTAAATAAAAGACGTCTTATAGTGCGTATTGATACCGTTATTCAAACAGCAATACAAACACACCGCCGCTAATCCGTCAAATGACCATTCAAATGTAAAAGATATCACAATATCTTCCATATATTCCTTCAACCATTTAGATATTTTGATAAGTAAATAGAAAAAAATATTTTACCTGTGAGTCGTTGCTGCTTTAGGCAAGTAGGCATGCGCAAATTAATTTCAAAATATTCAGCATATTAGTGATAACAACTTTGTGATCTGTCCAATGGTCTGAGCTGTGAAAGCTTTAAGACGACCAGACACGTTTGTATACGCTTGATCAGTTGTATTGGAGTTCTCAAGCGTGAGTTCCTCGAGAGGGTGATTCCGCTGTTATCCAATCAAATACTGACACGTCACACTGACGTTTAGCACAACAGACAGAAACATGGCAGGTATTTTTGCAATTTGTAGGCCAAACAAGGCGACTAACATTGGGCTTGTAAACTCATTATTTATAAAAAAAATTAGATCAAATGGAATACTAAGGATGATTTGGGGATTGTGTTTACAATTAAATGTGGTGGTTGAATCTGATTTATGGGCATTAAGAACTTTAAGTTGTGCAAGAAAACATACAACAAATCATAGTCTTAAACAACTCATAAGTTCGTTTTAATTGAACACACAATACATTAGGTATATCTTTTAAAGTAAAAACATGCACAAATAAATATACACACAAGATAATATAATCGATAATTAAACACACGCAAAGTTACCAGTTTCCGTTACACTTTTTCATTGCGTCCTCGGGGATGCAGAGGGTTAGTTTTTCTGCGTCCCTCTGCCATTTTTATGTGTATATACGCGCATAAGGGCAACTCTGGGTGTAACGTTTGCGCTGTGTGGACGGTCGATATGATGCTTAAGTTCCTTGCCAGAAGGACTTGGCATGGTCTGATGCGAGGTCAGGCGGTCCGAAAGTAAATCGTGGAGCGTCTGTTCTATTTCTTCTGATACAAGCTATCCTGGATAGCTGGGCCCTAGGACTATAGACTTAGTAAGCTTTACCGCCTCCTGGAACCGGGTACTTGGCTCCCAACTGCTGAGTACCCATTTGCCAGGAAGCTCATTCTTGTTTGCATAGCAACAAGAGCTACATGCTTTTTTGCAGTTGGAAGTCTTAAAGTTTTTTAAGTCTTTCTGTGATTGTGATAGCTTTGTGTTCGCTCTCTAATGATTATTTGGATTACCATGGAAGGAGCCGATGATAACCAGGTTGTATATTTCCATGTTATTCCATAGTTAAAAGACTTAGGTCGTCAAAATTTTGTCTGTGTCGCATGTTCCAATTTCTGACCCCAAATCTGGGACGTGTGTTAACAACGAAATATGACAGATTGATCGCCTTCCTTTAACCCCAACAAGCGATCAGCAGATATGAAATAAGGTGTTGGCTATACAGTGTTTATCATGAAAATCGGCTGACGTCGTTCTCCGTATGATCCGAGCGGGTGACGTCACACCCGAGTTGTCTCGGATTTTTATGTAAAGAAAAGGTTTCATTAATTCGCGCATCTTGTTCTGGGTGCTGCGTACTGTATTGGTACCAGAAAAACTGGTTTTACCGTGTGGTACAGCAGTTTGTTTACATTTTGTTGTTTATTCACATATCGTTTGGCCTTCGTTAGGAGTATAATTTATATTGATTAGTACATATACCCCAAATGCTATGCGATATGGTTCCTGGTTCCGTTTATACATCCTTGAGGATCAGTTTATGGGTGTATCTTGCCCGCTTCGTTCTTGTCATCATAATCAATGTGATCTTTGCTGTAACGGTTAACATTTAATTTATGATCAAATTATTTTTAATTTATTTGTCTGCCTTCCATTCCTGTTTCGTTCTGCTTGCTTATTGTAGGTTTGTGCTTATTTATAGGACAAGCCAGCCCCGCCATCATGTGACGAGTGTCATAAGTTCGTGAGGGTTCTGTTTAAGGACCATGTCTGCTTTAGATGTACATAGATGTACAAATTGTAATCTTGATAATAGGTGTAACATTTCTGCCGAGGAGGAGAAATTGCTGAGGCCTGAGATGCGGCGGGTGGAGAGCATTGAGGTTGATTCTGTTCTGGACGGAACCACCTTCCATCTGTCTGGCTTGGCGCAAGCCAGGACAGCGGCTCCGCCTGTGGTTGAGGCCACTCCGGGCACCGGTCCCGTAATGGTTGGTTTGCCGCCAACCGACACAGTGACGTGTGTGGCTTGCCAGGCGTGGTATGCACCTATCTCGCCGACTCCTAGCCGGGAGGCCGTTGCTGGTAGGGCCGTGAGCACGTCAACGGGTGACATGTTCACGGGAGTGTCCTCTTCGGAGACAGACTGGTCGGAGGCTCTGGCTTGGCTAGCCAGGGTGGACCCGTCTGTAGTTTCGACCACGGCCGAGGAGGATGCACCCCGTCCATCGGTGGCATCGATTAGGATGGGGATCTGGATCCAGTCTATTGGACTGGATCCAAGGTTTATGGAGTTGTTAGATGCTATTTATAGCAAACAGCTTCTGACCAAGGGCCAGCTTCCTGCGGCCTCCAGGGAGGTGCGGGCGAGGTGTCGTATCCCACGGGGGGAATACGACAGATATGGTGTTGTTCCAGCGGTCACTGAGGATGATCGCTGGGTGTCCAGAGTTCTGGAGCGGGTGGCCCCGCACTGGCGCTGGTGGACAAGTCCCAGGTGCACCATGACAAAGTCCTGTCCCTATGCGATGAGGGGGTGAGGGCAGCAATGAGTGCTGTTAATCACTCTTATCGCCTTCTTCAATCGGTGTGGGCTGAAGCGGGGGCAGGCCACCTGTGGTGCTATCGTGTGTCAATGACGGCCTGCTGCTGTCTATGGACGCATTGGCAAGGGTGCAAGCACGAGTGACGAAGTCTAGGAGGCAGATGGTCCTTGACCATATGCGTCCGGCTACTGCCGTTAGGAGCGTCTTCTTGGGATGCCCCTTATTGGCCCTCGCATCTTTGGTGGCCAAGCGCGGGCCATCTTAGAAGACACTGTCAGCATCGTGCAGAATCGGTTAGCGGTGAATCTGCAGCTGGAACTAGTGTGACAGGCGCACGCACTAGGGGCTGTAGCCAAGCCACTAACCGGGTAACCTTCTAAGAAGCATAAAAAGCATAAAAGCATGTCGAAAGCCAAGCCTAGTGCTGCTTCTGCTTGTACTGGGTCTTCTCAGCCACCTCCGGCGAAAAATGCCAAAAAGGTTGTGGAGGCTCCTACCCACCCCAATGTTGCTCCTAATCGCCTGAGAGGCTGGAAGGGCAAGGGGAAGGGTAAGTCCTCGAAGGATCGTACCTGAGGGTACGAGGGCTCCCTTCATACCTGCCTGGACCCCACCTGTGCAACAGGAACAGCGGTGCCAGTTAGACCGGTCAAGCCAAGACCAAAATGGTTCTCTCTCGTCAAGAGAAGGGGGGTGGGGAGCAGATCGCGAGCCAGACACCCGCATTAGGCGTCAATGCGTCTATAGTGGGTGGAAGGCTCATACGTTTCGTTGAGGCTTGGCGAGGTGTGACATCAGACAGTCTGGTCCTGGGATGGTTATCCCAGGGGTACATGCCGGAGTGGTGGGATTTTCCACCACAAAATCTGTCTTTGGCACCTGTCTGGACACCCGTCCCAAGGGAACCAGACAAGTTAGAAGCCATTCAAAATGAAGTGTAAAACCAGAACACTCCAGGCTTCTATTCAAACATGTTCCTTGTCCCCAAGAGCACAGGGGGAGGGGGGTGTGGAGACCCATACTCAATCTCAGGCCATTAAATTGATTTATCCATACGCCTCGGTTTCAGATGGAAACTCCGAGGTCAGTAATGGCAGGATTGAGGAAGGGAATGTGGTGTGTATCGATCGATCTGAAAGATGCATATTTCCACATTCCAATGAACAGGAGTTGTTGTCACAGGTTTCTGAGATTTGCATTTCAGAATCAAGTGTGGGAGATTGTAGTCCTCCCATTTGGCCTGTCGACAGCTACACAGGTTTTCACCAGAGTGGTCCTTGCGGTGACAGCAATTCTCAGAAGAGAGAACGTGGCGCTTCACACCTACATAGACGATTGGCTTATCAAGGCAGACGCGCCAGCCAAGTTAGAGGTCGATACTGCTCTTACTCTGAAATTACTTTCAGATCTAGGCTGGATAGTCAACAAGGAGAAATCCGAGTTGACACCCACTCAACAGTTCGTTTATTTAGGGATGCGATTCGATCTCGAGGAAGGCAGGGTTTACCCGTCAGAGCCCAGAGTGGTGTCTGTGTTATCCATCCTCAAGAGTTTCGATTGGGAAACCACATTCAGGCGAGGCGGTTTCTTCAGATGCTGGGCATGATGGTCTCCATGGAGCAGGTAATCCCGTACGCTGCTCTGATGTGAAGACCTATCCAGTTGTATCTGATGTCTCTGGAAACAGAGAACAGAACCCCTGTCAAAGCTGGTGCCAGTTTTGGAGCCATTAATGTCGCATCTTGTATGGTGGAAAAAGCATCAGAATCTCCTAGTAGGGGTTTCGCTGCATCTACCCCACCCCCAGCTGTCTGTGTACACGGATGCATCGCTGGAGGGATGGGGGGGGGCCTGCCTGGGAGAACACCAGGTCTCGGGCACATGGACTACAAGAGAGCAAGCTGCATATCAACCTGTTGGAAATGATGGCAGTGGAACTGGCGTTGGAAAAGTTTCTTCCAAAAGTCAGGGGCAAGGTGATATTGATACGGTCGGACAACTCGACAGTAGTATCATGCATAAATCGGCAAGGCGGGACCAAGTTCATCCACACTGTGTATGAAGGCGATAAGCTGGAGAGGGATGCACGCTTACGCGTATCCATCACCATTCTTCTACCGAAGGTTTTGGTGAAGATCAGGGAGGAACCGTGCCTGGTCCTGCTAATAGCGCCATTTTGGCCCAGCAGGGCGTGGTTCACGGATCTGCTGGTGGACAATCCAGTGCAGTTACCCGAGAGTCCGAACATAATCTCCCAGGCTAAGGGTAGTTTATTACACGAGCGGCCCGAAATGTTCAAATTGACTGCATGGATGTTATTAAACAACGTTCCACATCGGAAGGCTTTTCTCAACAGGCTGCGAGCTTCATCGCAGCCGCGAGAAGAAGGTCAACCATCAAGTCGTATAACCACAAGGTTAACAAATTAGCAGAGTGATGTGAAGAAAAGGGTATTGATACCTTTCAATCCACTATTCAGTAAATAGCAGACTTTCTCTGTGAGCTGTTCTATTCAGGACTGACTCCCGTCACAATTGCTGGATACAAGTCAGCTTTGGCATCAGTTATCCCATGTCTGGCCAACATGGATAGTCCAGAGGTGGCCCAGTTAAATGTGATGGTGAAGGGAATGAGCAATCTCCGACCGAGACAACTGATAGTCATTCTAGCCTGGAGTCTATCTTTGGTGCTTAATATACTGGCCATCCACCCTTTCGAACCTTTGGGTCGGCTAGTCTAAAGCATTTGACTCTAAAGGCGTTTTTTCTATTGGCAGCTTGCTTAGCGAGAAGGCGCAGTGTGATATGCTTTCAGCAGAGAGGGGCCGATTTATTGTCTCCGGAGAGGGTCTGCGACTACTGCCAAGAGCAGAGTTTATGTCAAAGAATCAATCTTTGAAATATCCCGGCAAACCGATCATTATACCAAAGCTAACTAGGTTTGATCATGATGCCAGTGTCTGGTGTCCAGTCCGTTCTTTGACTAAGTACAAAAAATGGACGTACTGTCTACGGTCAAATGATAGACATCTGTGGATCTTCCATAAGAAGCCATATGGCGCCGCATAAAAATATGCTAATACATGCTTATATTGCATAGGTCTGATACAGAAACCTTGCTTTTATTGGTGGAACCATTTAAGACTTGAATTTGTTCAAGAAAATTTCTATTTTCTCATGGAAAATGTCCATTTGCAGACCAAGAGAAGACTATTTATGAAAATTTATCTCTGGAATGACTGGCTCAATTATCGAGCCAGTCATTCTAGTGGTAAATTTTCAAAAATAGTCTTCTCTTGGTCTGCAAATAGGCATTTCTCAAGACCATTGCAGAAGCCGTTTTTCGGCTGATATGAGTGCTAAAAAGTTGAACATGTTTTTACAGGTATGATTCGTAATGTGTGAGAGAAAACATCTCAGCTTTTTTGATGATCTGCGTCGACTCGCCTCAAGTATTGAACAAGGTACAGCAGACCTACAGCGTACAGTCAGCAGCGCAGACAAGGGAGGGCACTCCGTGACAGCGAAGCATCAGTTGCAAACAATTTGTAAAGAGGCAAAGGATTTAAAGGTGAGACCTTGACCCAGAATATTTACGTCACCGTTCAGAATTAAGTTAACGTGTTTCCCAAACAAAAACATGTAAGAAATGTTTTGTTGAATATTTTAAACATAATTCGATTGGAAGACATTTCTGCCTTTCTTCCAATCTAATTACGTTCAAAATATTCAACAGTACATTTTAATTTGTCTTGGAAACATAAACTTATTTCTGACCTGTACTATATATGTTCTTGTATCTATATTATCCAAAGAATTACTATATCTTGATGTTCTGTTGCCTAATTTGAACATAATTGTATTGGAAGATATTGCTTCCTTGCAATGTTTTCCACATCAATTATGTTCAAAATAGTCAACAGTACGTTTTGTTTTGGAAACGTTCAGTTATTTTTTTACCTGTAGTGTGGTAAATTACAGGACCATTATGTCATCTTTTTTTAAAGCATGAAGTAGAGGGTCAGCGGAAAAATGTTCAAGATGAATCTCAGAATTTTGTAAGCACGCTCACCGCCTGCTTAAATCTAGTGAAAACTGAGATTGCTGCGACGGAATCAACAGAGGAGTTCTTAGCGCAGTATGGATACACAACATGGCGTGAGTTATCTCCTATAGCCATATTTCCGCAATAGATTGTTTATCCAGGTGGGGGAGCGCACAATGCGGGCTAGTTTCACAGAGGTGCGTAAGTTACTCCCTGTCATAAAGTAGGAAACAGATCAGTCAGAATGCTTTGTCGTGTTTGTGAAACTGGCCCCAGGACCAAATTAAATATTCATGTATCTGCAACTTATCACAGTACTAATACACAACATGCCGACATGGTGTGAGTTATCTCCCTTAGTGAGTAATTTGGAGTGATTGTCCAGCAGAGCAAGTACAGTACATCACAGAAATAACTTCACATGCTTCCAAAATAAAATAAAGCATTTTAAGAAATGTGTTGCTGACTAAATTTCAACTGTTGAAATTTATTTCGCCTTGTCTGAAGCGGGTTTATGATTCCGCCTGTCCGTCTTTTGGCCATCCATCAACTTTTGGTTTCATAGAATGTACTTGTAGCTGTTTGTCCAATTCTAATCAAACTCAGATAGAAGGCCCAATGGTTGGTAGGCTTTAGACCTTCGATGTACATAAATTTGATCGGTCAATTTTCCCGGTGACCTTCGATTTTCTGAAGATCTTAAGGAAACCACTTCCATGCTGAAGCAACCCCAGGGAGGTAGGCGCACAAACTTCTTTGCAGAAATTTGATTGGTCAATTCATTCGGAGGCCATCTTGGATTTCCAGGAAATTGTTTGAGCGATGACTCATTAACTGATTGGCTGATTTTAGCAAACGGCTGGATGGACCTTGATGCTTTAGAACTTCTTTAAAGGTGCATGATTGGTCATTGGGTGGTCATTTTGAATTTCATTTTGAATTTATGAAAACACCCAGGAAATTGTTTAACAGACTACTCATTAACCTTTGGGCCAATTTTATTTAAATTTGCGTGGAAGATCCATGAGGGTAAGTGTGGTAGGCGTAAGAACGTCTATACAGACATTTTGAATGATACATTTTTTCAGTGGCTATCTGGGATTTAAAAAATGTCCAGGGATATGTTTTAAAAGACTTATTAACCACTTGAGTGCCCGATTTCAAGGTTGGCTGGAAGGATTCTTTCTTGAAAGGCTAAAAGCTTCTATGTTGAAATTTAATGGGCCAATTATTTTGACAGCCATCCTGAGTTTCATTGTAACTTAACTATCTGACTGCTGAGTTTTTGCAGAAGACGTACCTACATGTACTCCAGTGTTTATCTCTGGAGCTGTTAAATGTTTTAAAAATAATTTGACTGAAAGTTGTTGGTGGTTAGGCCACCAACAATTTTCAGTCAAATTGTTTTCAAAATATTCAGCAAATCAAGAGTTTTTGCTCATTGAAATTATTGTCTGGTGGCTTGCAGTATCCAGATAGTTAAAAGACTACAGTACTCCTCATTAGCCTCAGCACCAATTTTTATTAAACTTGCCTGGAAAATCCATAAGGAGGTTGGTTGGCTTCAGAGCTTCTATAAAGATATTTGATTCCATTTTTGCTAAGCGTTAAAATTCCAGTCTGTTCAAATACAATATTGCTCCAAGTGACCAACACTTGCCCTTGTGCTTCTTGTTTATAAATTCTTTACACAATAAAAAATTCCTTCGAAATACATGTACATGTACGTTGATGTATTGTCATTTCGTCTTTGTCATGCGTGATCATTTACATCTGGCAGTCTGTCATGTGTGTCATTGAAGGTCCTAATTCACCTGTCTATGATCTGTTTATCCAGGTGAGCATACCAGGGCCCTGAATGAATTAGCTGATGCTAGTGTGAGCGCAGGATCTTTACAAGCTGACCGAGGAGAAGGAGAGATGACACAAAACCTGTATCCTTGGCCATATTATATAAAGCTACCAACAGCAAATTGTTCTGCTAATGAATTTGATCCATCCACCATGACCGTTTCATTTCTTTATGGACTAGAATTTAATTAATTTAAATTCAACCATAACTGTCTGCCTGCTGAATTTCTGCAGACTACATTTTCAATGAGCAATAACTCTGGATGTGCTGAATATTTTGAAAACAATTTGTCTGAAAGTTGTTGGTGGCTAAGCCACCAACCCATTCAGTCAAATTGTTTTCAAAATATTCAGCAAGTCCTGAGTTATTGCTCATTGAAATTATAGTCTGATGGCTTGCAGCAGCCAGATAGTTAATGTGCTCTAGCTCCAATAAATACTGCAAAATGTGTCATACAGGTAAATGCCTGGACCTTTCCAGTTTTAGCTATGCCCCACCCATCTCTAGCTAAGCTCCGCCCACATCTTGCTCGTGTAGTGATCGATCCCTGAACTCAATGACTATCAATTTCCAGAAACTATGCAGGTAAGCTGTTGAATATTTTGAAACTAATTTGACTGGATGCTAAACAACCCATTCAAATTAGTTTCAAAATATTTGACAAAATGTTTATTAAATAGTAAAGACAATGTGTCAGACTATTAAGCGTTTAACCCTTTATTGACTAAATTTCTTCGAAAAATTAAAATATTTACTTATTGAATGTCCATTTGCAGGCCAAGAGAAGACTATTTTTGAAAATTTACCACTGTAATGACTCGCTTGGTTACCGAGCCTGTCATTTCAGTGTTAGAATTTCAAAAATTGTCTTCTCTTAGCCTGTAAATGGACATTACTCGAAACCACTACAGAGGCCGATTTTGGCCGGTTTTGTCACGAAAGGGTTAATACAGACTAAATCGAGTCATTCATGGATCATCCTACGTGTTACGAAGTTAATTATGACATCATATGATGGATGGATAAACTGGAAAGGCCCATTATTTATTCTACATATTTAACAGAATAACTGTCATCCAAAAATCACATGGTATTTAAAAAAAGAATTTTAAGTGACAAAAAATTTGGTGAGTAGCCCTTTTCACATCAAGAGTATACTTACCTCCCTAATACTTTTGATATTGCTAAATATTGGCTTTCACTCAATAAAACACTCAGATTAAAAACAGTTAGGTGCCCCTACTGGGCAGGTAGTCAGAGGTAGTCCGGCGGATGCCAGCCCCACCACCGCGCCGACTACTACTACCTCTTTGCTAATTTATTGGCAAAGGATTCACATGCGCTTGCAGTTATCTACAAGTTTTCTACGCGTTTGAGCCTATTTTCACGTCTGTTGAGTTCAATTCTATTGAGGAAAGATGTCAGAGAGAACGAATTCACCAGAGGAGGGGACTGGAGCTCTTTATCAGGTGATTTCAATGATATTCTAGCGAGTTTTTCCCCCGGTGTAATGTGTTTCCGGGACTCGCGCTTACCGTGATAGCGCCTGTTTGAGTTGGGTTTTTCCAACATGGTGCTTTATAAGACTAAATTCTCTTTGTGTTTATGTCCACAGGTATCAGTTTGGATTATTGGTGGACTTCTCAGCACAGGAGGGTTTGTTTCTCTCCACCACGGTTCCATTTCCTACTAATACTGTTAGGTTATCTAACCAAAAAGTCTATGTTCAGTGAGTTGGAGGCTTACTATAAAGGTCTTCTCACTTTGCCCTCTTGATCCAATTCCTTCCCCCAAGGTGGAGACAGTGAAGAGGCGTAGTCTTGGTGGAGTGCTCCAGTGCATCACGGTGGATGGTTTGTCTATACATGGTGTCAGGTATCTAATTAATGATATGAGGTAATATGAATTATTTGAAAAAATAATGACTGCTTTTTTTTACCATTGTTATCATTCTGTATCTGATGATGTGTAGTCTGAATATCCTTTTGCGGATGTTCTGGTTATGAATACAATTCGTCCTTGCACTTGGATGATTGTTGCGGACCGATTAATTTCTGTTAAGGGATTGATGACGTCATAATCGGCCTTGCTCTTTATTAACATTTAAAGTTTTGTCCAACGCTGGTTTCTTCTTGATTAGTGATCTTTATGATCCTGTCCCTCTCTTTTAGTTTGGTTTTGAGTTTTCTAACCGTAACTATCTTGCTCATTGTCCTCGTCCTTTGTCCTGTTTCAGAGACCTGGTTTCCCGTCCTGTGGTCGGTTTTTAAAGGACCGTTTTGCACCGCATTTGTGTTTTAGCTGCAGTCTCTGTGGACCGTTGCTAAAATGCGATGTCTGTAAGCAGTGGGGGGGGTGAGCTAATGGCTGATTTTTTGTCGTTACAGGCAAGGGAGAAGATGATGGAAGAGGAGAGGAAGGCGAAGAAGACGGGTGGTAAGAAAGGTAAGAGGAAGGCCTCATCCGCGGTGGATATGGAGGCCTTCCGGTCCGAAATGTTGGGAGAGATGCAGAGGACAATAAAGGATTTGGTCCCAGAGTTGCTTCGCAGCATGCTTCCTGGGCCAGGTCCTTTGTTGTCCTCAGCATCTGCTTCGGAGCAGGTGATCCCCGTCTCTGAATCCGAGTTCCATAGGTCCGTTCCGTTGTTCGAGGGGGATTCAGAGGTGGCCCCGTTGATGGGGGCGGTCCACGACCCTGGCAGCAGGCTTGGTGCCGCGCCGAGGGGCCGTGGACAACGGTTGTTGCTGGGACCCGCGGTCTGCTCATCAGACCCTGGGTATCCGCGCGCCGCGGGTGTCAAAGCCTCCTATGGCACCTTCCCTGGCCAGTCCGGGTTAGCTCTCTTTGCTGACCCGGAGCCTAACCTTTCTGGCCAGGAGGAAGAGGATTACCCGCTAGGGTCGCCGTCTGGGGACGTGGCCATGGAGTACGACGTCTGTGCACCCCTCGCGGGGAATACAGGCGACGTGTTCCATGGTTCTACTCACGCAGGAGTAGAATCCACGGTCCAGAAGGTGACCCTGGGCGGTGCTGATGGCCACGGTTACCGCGTACCTCGGCTTGCCGAGAGTATCGCTGGTGCTGGCCAGGGCCGTGGTGGGGCGGTGTCTACCCCGCGCTCTACCACGGCGCCTGCTCCTGGTCAAGCCAGGGAGTTTAGCATGCCTGTTCTTTCGGGCCCGCATGCTTTCCCTGGCTTGCCAGGGGTATCAGCATATCCGCCGTCTAGTACAACTGCGTGTGCTCAGGAGGAAGACGAAGGCCCTCGTCTAGTAGAGCGCTCGCAGTTAGCCACGGAGGAGGATTGGTCGGACGCTTGCCAGTGGCTGGTAAGTGTTCGGCCAGATCTGCCCGTGGAGCAGTCGGCGAGCCAGCGTGACCATAGGCCGTGGTTAGCTGGTAAGCCGACTGCCACCGCTATGCCATCTCTGCCGCTGGCTGAGCATGTCGTTGACATGTTCGAGGCGGCAGAGACGTCCATTAAGGCGAATGGGCGTCTCGCGAAGGCCCCTCGCGAGGTGGCTAGGCGTTGCCGCATCGTGCCCCTGGATTACCAGCGGTACGGTGTGGTGCCTAAGCCCAGCGTAGATGATCGCGCGGCTTTGGGCGAAGATGCGCGGCCAGGCTCCCGTTCTGACACGAACGCGTTGCGTTCGGCTAATACCGCGCTGCGTGATGCGGAGGAGAGTGGGAGAGCGTCGATTGCTGCTCTGTCCCACGTCTCCCAGCTGTTACAGGGGGTGGTAACAGCATCCGCTTCACGCCAGCCAAGCCCGGTCACAGTCCAGAGAGCCATCCAGGATGGTATCAACCTGGCTCTGGACTGTTTGACGCGGGCGGTGACCAGGAGTGTCCGGGCCAGGCGCACGTTTGCCCTTGACAATCTGTGCCCGTCCCAGGACCTGTATAATAGGCTGCTGCGAACTCCTATGACAGGTCCTGGTCTCTTTGGAGGTGAGGGATGTAGGCACCTCCAGGAGACGGTGACTCTGGTCAACAACCAGAGGGCGCTGCGTTCGCAGTTTGAGGTGCTCCGGCGGGAGCGCGTTCGCGCAGCACCCCCTGCAGGCTCGAGGTGGCGCTGGCCAGTTCAGAGGCCAGCCACCAGCGCAGCGTCGGTCTAGGCCGCGTGCGATTCGGCCAGCAGCGAGGGGGGCGCAGGCTCCCCAGGCGCAGCCAGCCAGGCAGCCACCCGCGCACCATGGCGGTGCTGGGCGTGGCGCGCGTGGATCTGGTCGCGGTAATCGGGCCTGATGGGCCGGTTACCGCGGGTGGGAACCACTCCGGTGTTTCAGCCCGAGAAGACAGTGCCACTCTCGCACTGCTTATGTCCACCTCTCTCCCTAGGTGGACCGGTGGGCGGCCGTTTGGCCGGCCACTTGCCAGAGTGGAAGCGGTTGACTCAGGACCGTTTAGTCTTGCGATGGCTTTCAGTCGGGTATCGTCCCGAGTGGATGACAGGCCCGCCATCGCGACTGTCTCTCGTGCCGATCTGGACTCCGATTCCGAGGGATCCAGATCAAAGGTTGTGTATAGAGAACGAAATAAATTCCCTCATACAAAAGGAAGCCATTCAGCCGGCGCAGAGGTGCCCGGGCTTCTATTCAACCGTGTTCTTAGTAACGAAAAACACCGGAGGGTGGAGGCCGATTCTCAACCTCAAGCCATTGAACAAGTTCATAGAGACGCCCAGTTTCAAGATGGAGACTGTGCGCTCGGTGTTGGCGGGGTTAGAGCGAGGAATGTGGACAGCGTCAATAGATTTGAAGGATGCTTATTTCCACATTCCCATAGAGAGGAGTTTCCGTCGCTTCCTGAGATTTGCATTCCAGGGCAGACAGTGGGAATTCAGGGTATTACCCTTCGGAATTTCCACGGCTCCTCTGGTCTTCACCCGTGTGGTTCTCGCGATCACTGCATACCTCCGCAGGAGAAGCATAGCAGTCCACACGTACATAGACGACTGGCTGTTGAAAGCACACACCCGGGAAACGTTATCGGCCAATCTGGAGATTGTTTTGAAAACTCTCACGGACTTGGGCTGGATAGTCAATTTCCAAAAATCAGAGCTAACTCCATCCCAGAAGTTTGTTTACCTGGGCATGTTCTTCGATCTGGAGAGGGGATATGTTTATCCCACTCAGGAGAGGGTTCAAAGACTCATCTCAGTAATACAGTCGGTGTGCGACAGTCGTCATGTCCTGGCACGGGTTTACTTGAGAATGCTGGGGTTGATGGTTTCATTGGAACCAGTCATTCCGCAGGCCGCCTTGTGCAGGCGCCCGATCCAGTTGTTTCTCATGACACAGTGGACCCAGAGTTCAGGTTCGCTGGACTCGAACGTGTCAGTGTTGGCACCTCTGATTCACCACCTGCAATGGTGGTTGAATACAGAGAATCTCTTGCCGGGGGTTTTGCTAACCCCTCCCCACCCTCAGGTGACTGTGTATACAGATGCATCGATGGAGGGGTGGGGAGCTTGTCTGGAAGAGTCCACAATATCAGGGCTTTGGGATCTGGATCAGTCCAAGGAACATATCAATCTACTAGAGCTAAGAGCAGTAGTCCTGGGCCTGGAACATTTCTTACAGAAAGTTCAGGGCAAGATTGTTCTAATTCGTTCAGACAACTCAACAGTAGTGACTTACATAAACCGCCAGGGCGGAACGAAGTCGCCCAGTCTCTGTATGATGACATGGAAACTGCTTTGTTGGTGCCTAGATCATGGGATCACCTTGAAGGCAGTTCATATTCCGGGAAGGCTAAATCTGCTAGCAGACTCATTGAGCCGAAGGATGAGTGTTTTACCCACGGAATGGCAACTAAATCAATGTGTGGCGGATCGTCTGTTCGACCATTGGGGGAAACCCAACATCGATTTGTTCGCAACGAAGAAGAATGCGAAGATGACGACGTACGTCTCTCCGATTCCAGACCCAAGCGCTTTCGCAACAGATGCGTTAGCTATCAGCTGGGGGTGAATGTATGCATACGCATTCCCTCCAGCAATCCTGATTCCAAAGGTGCTTCAGAAAATCAGGCAGCAGGAGTGCCAAGTACTTCTGATCACCCCGGATTGGCCAAGCCGATCGTGGTATACGGATCTGCTGGACCTTCTGGTCTGCAGTCCGGTTCCTCTGCCTCTGATGGACGACCTTATCTTTCAGGGCAAGGCCCTTCACGACAATCCGTCAATGTTCAGATTGACTGCGTGGATGTTGTCAAGGAATCTAGAATTAAGGAGGGCTTTTCTGAGCAAGCGGCCATGTTTATGGCCAAAGCCAGGAGGGGGTCAACCTCCAGAGCATATAATTATAAAATCAACAGATTTGCAGAGTGGTGCTCAAAAAGATGTATTGATCCAATGGACTCATCTATTCAGGTAGTGGCTGATTTCCTCTGTCACCTATATGATGCCTATAGCCTCAAGCCTAACTCTATTGCTGGTTACAATTCAGCATTAATGACTGTTATCCCTTGCTTGGCTAATAGGGGGAGTGATGAAGTAAGTACATTAAATGTATTAATTAAAGGCATGGGCAATCTAAGACCAAGGAATCCTCCACTGATTCCGTCTTGGAGTTTATCTCTGGTGCTTCAGGTACTAGGAGATAAGCCTTTTGAACCACTTAGTTCCATTTCTATGAAAATGTTAACGCTTAAAACTGTATTTTTAATTGCTGCGGCCTCGGCAAGGCGTAGGAGTGAGATTCACGCCTTATCAGCCGAGGATGACCGTTTTGTGGTTACAGGGGAAGGCCTTAAGCTTCTACCTAGGATTAATTTCTTGGCTAAGAATCAGTCATTGAAATATCCAGGTCAACCTATTTTTTTGCCATCTTTAACTAGATATGATCCTAATTCTAAAGCATGGTGCCCCGTCCGGGAGCTGCTCCGGTACAAACAGCGTACTTCGGAGTGGCGTACCGACCTATCAGCGTTATGGTTGTCATAATATTGAACCCATGGCAGGGCGTCTAAGGACACCATTTCTAGGTGGATTGTGGAGTGTATTCAGTTTTGTCACAAATCCGCCACCGGGAGACAGGTTGATGTGGCCAAGGCTCACAGTGTCCGCGGTGTCGTGGCATCCACTGCCCTGTTTAGTGGGGTCCCTGTGGATGACATTATGTCCGTGGCTCAGTGGCACTGTGAGGTCAAGTTTTACAGACCATTACCTCCGTGACACGTCTAACCCTCTCGCCTTGTCGATTTTGAAACATTAATCGCTTTTACATTTTGTGAGGAGTGCTTCCGCATTGCTTATATACTTCGCAATTTAGCGATGGTAACAACCACTTGTCGGGACTGCATCAGGCTTCTCTACTGGGATCATGATGACAGCTTCCAAGTTCAACAAGGTCAGTCTTGTTCATGTGTTGTTCATTGTTACTTGTATTGTCACGTTACCCATTATTATTAATATGGTGATGGTTTATGTGGGAGGTGGTTCATCATAGAGAGTATGCGAAAATGGAGCCTTTTCGTCTCTGTCCTATAGTACTTGGCACTAGTACGTAGAGAGCGTATAGGACATTGAGGTCATCTAGTCTTCCTCCCAGGATGGGGGGGGGAGCGCATATGACATTCGGTCATCTCTCATGCATCGGTTGTGTTATCCGATGGTTTGTCAAATCCTGACTGTGTTCTCACACATTTCAGACGTCATAAGTGCCTTAAACGCGTGAAAGCGTATAGGGAAGAGCTGGTCTTTTGACCTCGCCTCCCTCCCGCCAGATTCACTTTCGAATTCTGGCAATATCAAAAGTATTAGGGAGGTAAGTATACTCTTGATGTGAAATAAACGATTTCACATCAAGAGTATACTTACCTCCCTAATACTTTTGATATTGCTAAATATCGGCTTTCACTCAATAAAACACTCAGATTAAAAGCAGTTAGGTGCCCCTACTGGGCAGGGAGTCAGAGGTAGTCCGGCGGATGCTCGCCCCACCACCGCGCATGCGCCGACTACTACTTCCTCTTTGCTCATTTATTGGCAAAGGGTTACATGCGGTTTTGTGTTCTTTATACTTTTCTGCGCGTTACCTTGTTTTTTGCTCACGTTTGACGATTATTTTTTGGTGGAAGCATGTCGGAAAGGGAGGATTCGCCTTTAGAAGGAGCGGGATCGCTTTATCAGGTGAATTCTTTGATATGCTAGCGTGTTTTGTCCCGGTTTAATGTATTTCCGGGACTCGCGCTTACCGTGATTAGCGCCTGATTATGTTGGTTTTTTACAACATGGTGCTTCATATGTCTCATTTCTCTTTGTGTTTTGTCCACAGGTATCGCATAGACGCTTTGATGGACTTCTCGGCACAAGAGGATATGTTTTCTCTCCACCACGGTTCCATTTCCTACTAATTCTGTTAGGTTATCTAACCAATAAATCTATGTTCAGTGAGTTGGAGGCCTGTTATAAAGGTCTTCTCACTTTGCCCTCTTGCTCCAATTCCTTCCCCTTAGGTGGAGAGAATGTAGAGGCGTACTATGGTGGAGTTCTCCGGTTCATCACGTTGGATGGTTTGTCTATACAAGGATCAGGTATCTAATTATTGTAAACAAAAGGGGAGATAATTTCCCTTTTTGCCAATGCTAGAATTGGAAGGAGTTATCTCTGTATATCTGATTGTTGTGTACTCGAAATGCCAATTCAACGGAAATGTTCCGTTTACTTATACAATTCGTTCTTGCACTTGGTGCTTGTTGCGGATCGATTAGTTTGGTCACGAGAGTGATGACGTCATAATCGGCCTTGGCCTTTTTATTAACAATTAACGTTTTGTCCATGGCTGGTTCTTCTTGATTTCTGATCTTGATGATCCTGTCCTCTCTTTTTAGTTGGTTTTGAGTTCGCTAACCTTAACTATCTTGCTCATTGTCCCTGTCCTTTGTCCTGTTTCAGAGACCTGGTTGCCCGTCCTGCGGGAGGTTTCTTAAAAGCCGCTTCGTCCCGCACTTGTGCTTCAGCTGCAGTCCCTGTGGACCGTTGCTGAAGTGCGACGTATGTAAGCAGTGGGGGGGCGAATTAATGTCTGATTTTCTCGCATTGCAGGCAAGGGAGAAGGTAATGGAGGAAGAGAGGAAGAAGAAGGAGAAAGTTTGTAAGAAGGGTAAGAAGAAGGCCTCATCCGCGGTGGATATGGAGGCCTTCAGGTCCGAAATGTTGCAAGAGATGCAGAGGACAATAAAGGATCTGGTCCCAGAGTTGCTTCGTGGCATGCTCCCTGGGCCAGCTCCTTTGTTGTCCTCGGCATCTGCTTACGAGCAGGTGATCCCCGCCTCTGAATCCGGTCTCTTTAGGTCCGGTCCGGTTGTGGATTCAGAGGTGGCCCCTTTGTTGGGGGCAGTCCAAGGCCCTGGCAGCAGGCATGGCGCCGCGCCGAGGGGCCGTGGACAACGGTTGTTGCTGGGACCCGCGGTCTGCTCATCAGACCCCGGGTATCCGCGCGCCGAAGGTGCCAAGCCCTCCTATGGCACCTTTCCTGGCCAGTCCGGGTTAGCTCTCTTTGCTGACCCGGAGTCTAATCTTTCTGGCCAGGAAGAAGAGGATCTCCTGCTGGGGTCGCCTTCTGAGGACGTGGCCATGGAATACGACGTCTGTGCACCCCTCGCGGGGAATGCAGGCGACGTGTTCCATGGTTCTACTCACGCAGGAGTAGATTTCACGGTCCAGAGGGTGTCCCCGGGCGGTGCTGTTGACCACGGATACCGCATACCTCGGCTTGCCGATGGTATGGCTGGTGCTGGTCAGACCCGTGGTAGAGCGGTGTTTACCCCGCGCTCTGCCACGGCGCCTGCTCCTGGTCAGGCCGCGGAATTTAGCATGCCTGCTCTCTCGGGCCCGCATGCTTTTCCAGGCTTGCCAGGGGTATCAGCTTACCCGCCGTCGACATCAACTGCGAGTGCTCTGGAGGAAGACGAAGGCCCTCGTCTAGTAGAGCGCTCGCAGTTAGCCACGGAGGAGGATTGGTCGGACGCTTGCCAGTGGCTGGTGAGTGTTCGGCCAGATCTACCCGTGGAGCTGCCGGCTAGCCAGCGTGACCATAGGCCGTGGTTAGCTGGTAGGCCGGCGGCTACCGCTATGCCATCTCTGCCGCTTGCTGAGCATGTCGTGGACATGTTCGAAGCGGCAGAGGCGTCCATTAAGGTGAATGGACGTCTCGCGAAGGCCCCTCGCGAGGTGGCGAAGCGGTGCCGCATCGTGCCCCTGGATTACCAGCGGTACGGTGTGGTGCCGAAGCCAAGCGTTGATGATCGCGCGGCTTTGGGCGAAGATGCGCGGGCCGGGCTCCCGTTCTGACACGGGAGTCTTGTGCTCGAACGCGTTGCGTTCGGCAAATGCCGCGCTGCGGGATGCGGAGGAGAGTGGGAGGGCATCGATTGCCGCTCTGTCCCACGTCTCCCAGCTGCTACAAGGGGTGGTAGCGGCTTCCGCATCACGCCAACCAAGCCCGGTGACAGTCCAGAGAGCCATTCAGGATGGTATCAACCTGGCTTTGGACTGTTTGACGCGGGCGGTAACCAGAAGTGTCCGGGCGAGGCGCACGTTTGCGCTTGACAATCTGTGCCCGTCCCAGGACCTGTATAATAGGCTGCTGCGGACGCCTATGACAGGTCCTGGTCTCTTTGGAGGTGAGGGATGCAGGCACCTCCAGGAGACGGTCACTCTGGTTAATAACCAGAGGGCGCTGCGGGAACAATTTGAGGTGCTCCGGCGGGAGCGTGTTCGCGCGGCACCCCCTGCGTATCGTCCTCTGCAGGCTCGAGGTGGTGCTGGCCAGGTCAGAGGCCAGCCACCGTCGCAAACGTAGGCCTAGGCCACGGGCGATTCGGCCAGCAGTGAGGGGGGCGCAGGCTCCCCAGCCGCACCCAGCCAGACAGCCGCCCGCGCACCGTGGTGCGCGCGGCGCTGGGCGGGGGCGCGGGGATCTGGTCGCGGTAATCGGGCCTGATGGCCTGGTTACCGCGGTGGGAACCACTCCGGTGTTTCAGGCCGAGAGAACAGTGCCACTCTGGCCCTCCTTATGTCCACCTCTATCCCTAGGTGGACCGGTGGGCGGCCGTTTGGCCGCCCGCTTGCCAGAGTGGAAGCGGTTGACTCAGGACCGTTTAGTCTTGCGATGGCTTTCGGTCGGGTATCGTCCCGACTGGGTGACAGGCCCGCCATCGCGACTGTCTCTCGCGCCGATCTGGACTCCCATTCCACGGGATCCGGATCAGAGGTTGTGTATAGAGGAGGAAATAAATTCCCTCATACTAAAAGAAGCCATTCAGCCGGCACAGAGGTGCCCGGGCTTCTATTCAACCCTGTTCTTGGTAACAAAAAACACCGGAGGGTGGAGGCCGATTCTCAACCTCAAGCCGTTGAACAAGTTCATCGAGACACCCAGTTTCAAGATGGAGACTGTGCGCTCGGTGTTGGCGGGGTTAGAGCGAGGGATGTGGACAGCGTCGATAGATTTGAAGGATGCTTATTTCCACATTCCCATAGAGAGGAGTTTCCGTCGCTTCCTGAGATTTGCATTTCAGGGCCAGCGGTGGGAATTCAGGGTGTTACCCTTCGGAATTTCCACGGCTCCTCGGGTCTTCACCCGTGTGGTTCTCGCGATCACTGCATACCTCCGCAGGAGAAGCATAGCAGTCCACACGTACATAGACGACTGGCTGTTGAAAGCACACACCCGGGAATCGTTGTCAGCCAATCTGGAGATTGTTTTGAAAACTCTCTCGGACTTGGGCTGGCTGATCAATTTCCCGAAATCAGAGCTAACTCCATCCCAGAAGTTTGTTTACCTGGGCATGTTCTTCGATCTGGAGACGGGGTATGTGTACCCCACTCGGGAGAGGGTTCAAGTACTCATCTCGGTAATTCAGTCGGTGTGCGACAGTCGTCATGTCCTGGCACGGGTTTACTTGAGAATGCTGGGCTTGATGGTTTCTTTGGAACCAGTCATTCCACAGGCCGCCTTGCGCAGGCGTCCGATCCAGTTGTTTCTCATGACACAGTGGACCCAGAGTTCAGGTTCGCTGGACTCGAACGTGTCGGTGTTGGCGCCTCTGATTCACCACCTGCAATGGTGGTTGAATACAGAGAATCTCTTGCCGGGGGTTTTGCTAACCCCTCCCCACCCTCAGGTGACTAACACACGTGCATGC
>CM067374.1:135944507-135992007 GCA_034401795.1 Chaetoderma sp. LZ-2023a
ACGACACGACGATGTTCGAGGGGGGCGCAGGCTCCCCAGGCGCAGCCAGCCAGGCAGCCACCCGCGCACCATGGCGGTGCTGGGCGTGGCGCGCGTGGATCTGGTCGCGGTAATCGGGCCTGATGGGCCGGTTACCGCGGTGGGAACCACTCCGGTGTTTCAGCCCGAGAAGACAGTGCCACTCTCGCACTGCTTATGTCCACCTCTCTCCCTAGGTGGACCGGTGGGCGGCCGTTTGGCCGGCCACTTGCCAGAGTGGAAGCGGTTGACTCAGGACCGTTTAGTCTTGCGATGGCTTTCAGTCGGGTATCGTCCCGAGTGGATGACAGGCCCGCCATCGCGACTGTCTCTCGTGCCGATCTGGACTCCGATTCCGAGGGATCCAGATCAAAGGTTGTGTATAGAGAACGAAATAAATTCCCTCATACAAAAGGAAGCCATTCAGCCGGCGCAGAGGTGCCCGGGCTTCTATTCAACCGTGTTCTTAGTAACGAAAAACACCGGAGGGTGGAGGCCGATTCTCAACCTCAAGCCATTGAACAAGTTCATAGAGACGCCCAGTTTCAAGATGGAGACTGTGCGCTCGGTGTTGGCGGGGTTAGAGCGAGGAATGTGGACAGCGTCAATAGATTTGAAGGATGCTTATTTCCACATTCCCATAGAGAGGAGTTTCCGTCGCTTCCTGAGATTTGCATTCCAGGGCAGACAGTGGGAATTCAGGGTATTACCCTTCGGAATTTCCACGGCTCCTCTGGTCTTCACCCGTGTGGTTCTCGCGATCACTGCATACCTCCGCAGGAGAAGCATAGCAGTCCACACGTACATAGACGACTGGCTGTTGAAAGCACACACCCGGGAAACGTTATCGGCCAATCTGGAGATTGTTTTGAAAACTCTCACGGACTTGGGCTGGATAGTCAATTTCCAAAAATCAGAGCTAACTCCATCCCAGAAGTTTGTTTACCTGGGCATGTTCTTCGATCTGGAGAGGGGATATGTTTATCCCACTCAGGAGAGGGTTCAAAGACTCATCTCAGTAATACAGTCGGTGTGCGACAGTCGTCATGTCCTGGCACGGGTTTACTTGAGAATGCTGGGGTTGATGGTTTCATTGGAACCAGTCATTCCGCAGGCCGCCTTGTGCAGGCGCCCGATCCAGTTGTTTCTCATGACACAGTGGACCCAGAGTTCAGGTTCGCTGGACTCGAACGTGTCAGTGTTGGCACCTCTGATTCACCACCTGCAATGGTGGTTGAATACAGAGAATCTCTTGCCGGGGGTTTTGCTAACCCCTCCCCACCCTCAGGTGACTGTGTATACAGATGCATCGATGGAGGGTGGGGAGCTTGTCTGGAAGAGTCCACAATATCAGGGCTTTGGGATCTGGATCAGTCCAAGGAACATATCAATCTACTAGAGCTAAGAGCAGTAGTCCTGGGCCTGGAACATTTCTTACAGAAAGTTCAGGGCAAGATTGTTCTAATTCGTTCAGACAACTCAACAGTAGTGACTTACATAAACCGCCAGGGCGGAACGAAGTCGCCCAGTCTCTGTATGATGACATGGAAACTGCTTTGTTGGTGCCTAGATCATGGGATCACCTTGAAGGCAGTTCATATTCCGGGAAGGCTAAATCTGCTAGCAGACTCATTGAGCCGAAGGATGAGTGTTTTACCCACGGAATGGCAACTAAATCAATGTGTGGCGGATCGTCTGTTCGACCATTGGGGGAAACCCAACATCGATTTGTTCGCAACGAAGAAGAATGCGAAGATGACGACGTACGTCTCTCCGATTCCAGACCCAAGCGCTTTCGCAACAGATGCGTTAGCTATCAGCTGGGGGTGAATGTATGCATACGCATTCCCTCCAGCAATCCTGATTCCAAAGGTGCTTCAGAAAATCAGGCAGCAGGAGTGCCAAGTACTTCTGATCACCCCGGATTGGCCAAGCCGATCGTGGTATACGGATCTGCTGGACCTTCTGGTCTGCAGTCCGGTTCCTCTGCCTCTGATGGACGACCTTATCTTTCAGGGCAAGGCCCTTCACGACAATCCGTCAATGTTCAGATTGACTGCGTGGATGTTGTCAAGGAATCTAGAATTAAGGAGGGCTTTTCTGAGCAAGCGGCCATGTTTATGGCCAAAGCCAGGAGGGGGTCAACCTCCAGAGCATATAATTATAAAATCAACAGATTTGCAGAGTGGTGCTCAAAAAGATGTATTGATCCAATGGACTCATCTATTCAGGTAGTGGCTGATTTCCTCTGTCACCTATATGATGCCTATAGCCTCAAGCCTAACTCTATTGCTGGTTACAATTCAGCATTAATGACTGTTATCCCTTGCTTGGCTAATAGGGGGAGTGATGAAGTAAGTACATTAAATGTATTAATTAAAGGCATGGGCAATCTAAGACCAAGGAATCCTCCACTGATTCCGTCTTGGAGTTTATCTCTGGTGCTTCAGGTACTAGGAGATAAGCCTTTTGAACCACTTAGTTCCATTTCTATGAAAATGTTAACGCTTAAAACTGTATTTTTAATTGCTGCGGCCTCGGCAAGGCGTAGGAGTGAGATTCACGCCTTATCAGCCGAGGATGACCGTTTTGTGGTTACAGGGGAAGGCCTTAAGCTTCTACCTAGGATTAATTTCTTGGCTAAGAATCAGTCATTGAAATATCCAGGTCAACCTATTTTTTTGCCATCTTTAACTAGATATGATCCTAATTCTAAAGCATGGTGCCCCGTCCGGGAGCTGCTCCGGTACAAACAGCGTACTTCGGAGTGGCGTACCGACCTATCAGCGTTATGGTTGTCATATATTGAACCCATGGCAGGGCGTCTAAGGACACCATTTCTAGGTGGATTGTGGAGTGTATTCAGTTTTGTCACAAATCCGCCACCGGGAGACAGGTTGATGTGGCCAAGGCTCACAGTGTCCGCGGTGTCGTGGCATCCACTGCCCTGTTTAGTGGGGTCCCTGTGGATGACATTATGTCCGTGGCTCAGTGGCACTGTGAGTCAAGTTTTACAGACCATTACCTCCGTGACACGTCTAACCCTCTCGCCTTGTCGATTTTGAAACATTAATCGCTTTTACATTTTGTGAGGAGTGCTTCCGCATTGCTTATATACTTCGCAATTTAGCGATGGTAACAACCACTTGTCGGGACTGCATCAGGCTTCTCTACTGGGATCATGATGACAGCTTCCAAGTTCAACAAGGTCAGTCTTGTTCATGTGTTGTTCATTGTTACTTGTATTGTCACGTTACCCATTATTATTAATATGGTGATGGTTTATGTGGGAGGTGGTTCATCATAGAGAGTATGCGAAAATGGAGCCTTTTCGTCTCTGTCCTATAGTACTTGGCACTAGTACGTAGAGAGCGTATAGGACATTGAGGTCATCTAGTCTTCCTCCCAGGATGGGGGGGGGAGCGCATATGACATTCGGTCATCTCTCATGCATCGGTTGTGTTATCCGATGGTTTGTCAAATCCTGACTGTGTTCTCACACATTTCAGACGTCATAAGTGCCTTAAACGCGTGAAAGCGTATAGGGAAGAGCTGGTCTTTTGACCTCGCCTCCCTCCCGCCAGATTCACTTTCGAATTCTGGCAATATCAAAAGTATTAGGGAGGTAAGTATACTCTTGATGTGAAATAAACGATTTCACATCAAGAGTATACTTACCTCCCTAATACTTTTGATATTGCTAAATATCGGCTTTCACTCAATAAAACACTCAGATTAAAAGCAGTTAGGTGCCCCTACTGGGCAGGGAGTCAGAGGTAGTCCGGCGGATGCTCGCCCCACCACCGCGCATGCGCCGACTACTACTTCCTCTTTGCTCATTTATTGGCAAAGGGTTACATGCGGTTTTGTGTTCTTTATACTTTTCTGCGCGTTACCTTGTTTTTTGCTCACGTTTGACGATTATTTTTTGGTGGAAGCATGTCGGAAAGGGAGGATTCGCCTTTAGAAGGAGCGGGATCGCTTTATCAGGTGAATTCTTTGATATGCTAGCGTGTTTTGTCCCGGTTTAATGTATTTCCGGGACTCGCGCTTACCGTGATTAGCGCCTGATTATGTTGGTTTTTTACAACATGGTGCTTCATATGTCTCATTTCTCTTTGTGTTTTGTCCACAGGTATCGCATAGACGCTTTGATGGACTTCTCGGCACAAGAGGATATGTTTTCTCTCCACCACGGTTCCATTTCCTACTAATTCTGTTAGGTTATCTAACCAATAAATCTATGTTCAGTGAGTTGGAGGCCTGTTATAAAGGTCTTCTCACTTTGCCCTCTTGCTCCAATTCCTTCCCCTTAGGTGGAGAGAATGTAGAGGCGTACTATGGTGGAGTTCTCCGGTTCATCACGTTGGATGGTTTGTCTATACAAGGATCAGGTATCTAATTATTGTAAACAAAAGGGGAGATAATTTCCCTTTTTGCCAATGCTAGAATTGGAAGGAGTTATCTCTGTATATCTGATTGTTGTGTACTCGAAATGCCAATTCAACGGAAATGTTCCGTTTACTTATACAATTCGTTCTTGCACTTGGTGCTTGTTGCGGATCGATTAGTTTGGTCACGAGAGTGATGACGTCATAATCGGCCTTGGCCTTTTTATTAACAATTAACGTTTTGTCCATGGCTGGTTCTTCTTGATTTCTGATCTTGATGATCCTGTCCTCTCTTTTTAGTTGGTTTTGAGTTCGCTAACCTTAACTATCTTGCTCATTGTCCCTGTCCTTTGTCCTGTTTCAGAGACCTGGTTGCCCGTCCTGCGGGAGGTTTCTTAAAAGCCGCTTCGTCCCGCACTTGTGCTTCAGCTGCAGTCCCTGTGGACCGTTGCTGAAGTGCGACGTATGTAAGCAGTGGGGGGGCGAATTAATGTCTGATTTTCTCGCATTGCAGGCAAGGGAGAAGGTAATGGAGGAAGAGAGGAAGAAGAAGGAGAAAGTTTGTAAGAAGGGTAAGAAGAAGGCCTCATCCGCGGTGGATATGGAGGCCTTCAGGTCCGAAATGTTGCAAGAGATGCAGAGGACAATAAAGGATCTGGTCCCAGAGTTGCTTCGTGGCATGCTCCCTGGGCCAGCTCCTTTGTTGTCCTCGGCATCTGCTTACGAGCAGGTGATCCCCGCCTCTGAATCCGGTCTCTTTAGGTCCGGTCCGGTTGTGGATTCAGAGGTGGCCCCTTTGTTGGGGGCAGTCCAAGGCCCTGGCAGCAGGCATGGCGCCGCGCCGAGGGGCCGTGGACAACGGTTGTTGCTGGGACCCGCGGTCTGCTCATCAGACCCCGGGTATCCGCGCGCCGAAGGTGCCAAGCCCTCCTATGGCACCTTTCCTGGCCAGTCCGGGTTAGCTCTCTTTGCTGACCCGGAGTCTAATCTTTCTGGCCAGGAAGAAGAGGATCTCCTGCTGGGGTCGCCTTCTGAGGACGTGGCCATGGAATACGACGTCTGTGCACCCCTCGCGGGGAATGCAGGCGACGTGTTCCATGGTTCTACTCACGCAGGAGTAGATTTCACGGTCCAGAGGGTGTCCCCGGGCGGTGCTGTTGACCACGGATACCGCATACCTCGGCTTGCCGATGGTATGGCTGGTGCTGGTCAGACCCGTGGTAGAGCGGTGTTTACCCCGCGCTCTGCCACGGCGCCTGCTCCTGGTCAGGCCGCGGAATTTAGCATGCCTGCTCTCTCGGGCCCGCATGCTTTTCCAGGCTTGCCAGGGGTATCAGCTTACCCGCCGTCGACATCAACTGCGAGTGCTCTGGAGGAAGACGAAGGCCCTCGTCTAGTAGAGCGCTCGCAGTTAGCCACGGAGGAGGATTGGTCGGACGCTTGCCAGTGGCTGGTGAGTGTTCGGCCAGATCTACCCGTGGAGCTGCCGGCTAGCCAGCGTGACCATAGGCCGTGGTTAGCTGGTAGGCCGGCGGCTACCGCTATGCCATCTCTGCCGCTTGCTGAGCATGTCGTGGACATGTTCGAAGCGGCAGAGGCGTCCATTAAGGTGAATGGACGTCTCGCGAAGGCCCCTCGCGAGGTGGCGAAGCGGTGCCGCATCGTGCCCCTGGATTACCAGCGGTACGGTGTGGTGCCGAAGCCAAGCGTTGATGATCGCGCGGCTTTGGGCGAAGATGCGCGGCCGGGCTCCCGTTCTGACACGGGAGTCTTGTGCTCGAACGCGTTGCGTTCGGCAAATGCCGCGCTGCGGGATGCGGAGGAGAGTGGGAGGGCATCGATTGCCGCTCTGTCCCACGTCTCCCAGCTGCTACAAGGGGTGGTAGCGGCTTCCGCATCACGCCAACCAAGCCCGGTGACAGTCCAGAGAGCCATTCAGGATGGTATCAACCTGGCTTTGGACTGTTTGACGCGGGCGGTAACCAGAAGTGTCCGGGCGAGGCGCACGTTTGCGCTTGACAATCTGTGCCCGTCCCAGGACCTGTATAATAGGCTGCTGCGGACGCCTATGACAGGTCCTGGTCTCTTTGGAGGTGAGGGATGCAGGCACCTCCAGGAGACGGTCACTCTGGTTAATAACCAGAGGGCGCTGCGGGAACAATTTGAGGTGCTCCGGCGGGAGCGTGTTCGCGCGGCACCCCCTGCGTATCGTCCTCTGCAGGCTCGAGGTGGTGCTGGCCAGGTCAGAGGCCAGCCACCGTCGCAACGTAGGCCTAGGCCACGGGCGATTCGGCCAGCAGTGAGGGGGGCGCAGGCTCCCCAGCCGCACCCAGCCAGACAGCCGCCCGCGCACCGTGGTGCGCGCGGCGCTGGGCGGGGCGCGCGGGGATCTGGTCGCGGTAATCGGGCCTGATGGCCTGGTTACCGCGGTGGGAACCACTCCGGTGTTTCAGGCCGAGAGAACAGTGCCACTCTGGCCCTCCTTATGTCCACCTCTATCCCTAGGTGGACCGGTGGGCGGCCGTTTGGCCGCCCGCTTGCCAGAGTGGAAGCGGTTGACTCAGGACCGTTTAGTCTTGCGATGGCTTTCGGTCGGGTATCGTCCCGACTGGGTGACAGGCCCGCCATCGCGACTGTCTCTCGCGCCGATCTGGACTCCCATTCCACGGGATCCGGATCAGAGGTTGTGTATAGAGGAGGAAATAAATTCCCTCATACTAAAAGAAGCCATTCAGCCGGCACAGAGGTGCCCGGGCTTCTATTCAACCCTGTTCTTGGTAACAAAAAACACCGGAGGGTGGAGGCCGATTCTCAACCTCAAGCCGTTGAACAAGTTCATCGAGACACCCAGTTTCAAGATGGAGACTGTGCGCTCGGTGTTGGCGGGGTTAGAGCGAGGGATGTGGACAGCGTCGATAGATTTGAAGGATGCTTATTTCCACATTCCCATAGAGAGGAGTTTCCGTCGCTTCCTGAGATTTGCATTTCAGGGCCAGCGGTGGGAATTCAGGGTGTTACCCTTCGGAATTTCCACGGCTCCTCGGGTCTTCACCCGTGTGGTTCTCGCGATCACTGCATACCTCCGCAGGAGAAGCATAGCAGTCCACACGTACATAGACGACTGGCTGTTGAAAGCACACACCCGGGAATCGTTGTCAGCCAATCTGGAGATTGTTTTGAAAACTCTCTCGGACTTGGGCTGGCTGATCAATTTCCCGAAATCAGAGCTAACTCCATCCCAGAAGTTTGTTTACCTGGGCATGTTCTTCGATCTGGAGACGGGGTATGTGTACCCCACTCGGGAGAGGGTTCAAGTACTCATCTCGGTAATTCAGTCGGTGTGCGACAGTCGTCATGTCCTGGCACGGGTTTACTTGAGAATGCTGGGCTTGATGGTTTCTTTGGAACCAGTCATTCCACAGGCCGCCTTGCGCAGGCGTCCGATCCAGTTGTTTCTCATGACACAGTGGACCCAGAGTTCAGGTTCGCTGGACTCGAACGTGTCGGTGTTGGCGCCTCTGATTCACCACCTGCAATGGTGGTTGAATACAGAGAATCTCTTGCCGGGGGTTTTGCTAACCCCTCCCCACCCTCAGGTGACTGTGTATACAGATGCATCGATGGAGGGGTGGGGAGCTTGTCTGGAAGAGTCCACAGTATCAGGGCTTTGGGATCTGGATCAGTCCAAGGAACATATCAATCTACTAGAGCTAAGAGCAGTAGTCCTGGGCCTGGAACATTTCTTACAGAAAGTTCAGGGCAAGATTGTTCTAATTCGTTCAGACAACTCAACAGTAGTGACTTACATAAACCGCCAGGGCGGAACGAAGTCGCCCAGTCTCTGTATGATGACATGGAAACTGCTTTGTTGGTGCCTGGATCATGGGATCACCTTGAAAGCAGTTCATATTCCGGGGAGGTTAAATCTGCTAGCAGACTCATTGAGCCGAAGGATGAGTGTTTTACCCACGGAATGGCAACTAAATCAATGTGTGGCGGATCGTCTGTTCGACCATTGGGGGAAACCCAACATAGATTTGTTCGCGATGAAGAAGAATGCGAAGATGACGACGTACGTCTCTCCGATTCCAGACCCAAGCGCTTTCGCAACAGATGCGTTAGCTATCAGCTGGGAGGGAATGTATGCATACGCATTCCCCCCAGCAATCCTGATTCCAAAGGTGCTTCAGAAAATCAGGCAGCAGGAGTGCCAAGTGCTTCTGATCGCCCCGGATTGGCCAAGCCGATCGTGGTATACGGATCTGCTGGACCTTCTGGTCTGCAATCCGGTTCCGCTGCCTCTGATGGACAACCTTATCTTCCAGGGCAAGGCCCTTCACGACAATCCGTCAATGTTCCGATTGACTGCGTGGATGTTGTCAAGGAATCTAGAATTAAGGAGGGCTTTTCTGAGCAAGCGGCCATGTTTATGGCCAAAGCCAGGAGGGGGTCAACCTCCAGAGCATATAATTATAAAATCAACAGATTTGCAGAATGGTGCTCAAAAAGATGTATTGATCCAATGGAATCATCTATTCAGGTAGTGGCTGATTTCCTCTGTCACCTATATGATGCCTATAGCCTCAAGCCTAACTCTATTGCTGGTTATAAGTCAGCTTTAATGACTGTTATTCCTTGCTTGGCTAATAGGGGGAGTGATGAAGTAAGTACATTAAATGTATTAATTAAAGGCATGGGCAATCTAAGACCAAGGAATCCTCCACTGATTCCGTCTTGGAGTTTATCACTGGTGCTCCAGGTACTAGGTGATAAGCCTTTTGAACCACTTAGTTCCATTTCTATGAAAATGTTAACTCTTAAAACTGTATTTTTAATTGCTGCGGCCTCGGCAAGGCGTAGGAGTGAAATTCACGCCTTATCAGCCGAGGTTGACCGTTTTGTGGTTACAGGGGAAGGCCTTAAGCTTCTACCTAGGATTAATTTCTTGTCTAAAAATCAGTCATTGAAATATCCAGGTCAACCTATTTTTTTGCCATCTTTAACTAGATATGATCCTAATTCTAAAGTATGGTGCCCCGTACGGGCGCTGCTCCGGTACAAACAGCGTACTTCGGAGTGGCGTACCGACCAGTCAGCGTTATGGTTGTCATATATTGAACCCCATGGTAGGGCGTCTAAGGACACCATTTCTAGGTGGATTGTGGAATGTATTCAATTTTGTCACAAATCCGCCACCGGGCGACAGGTTGACGTGGCCAAGGCTCACAGTGTCCGCGGTGTCGTGACATCCACTGCCCTTTTTAATGGGGTCCCTGTGGATGATATTATGTCAGTGGCTCAGTGGCACTGTGAGTCAAGTTTTACAGACCATTACCTCCGTGACACCTCTAACCCTCTCGCCTTGTCGATTTTGAAACAATAACCGCTTTATGTTTGTGAAGAGTGCCTCCGCATTGCTTATATACTTCGCCATTCAGCGACGGTGACAACCACTTGTCGGGACTGTATCATCCTTCTCTACTGGATTCATGATGACAGCTTCCTAAGTACAACAAGGTCAGTCTTGTTCATGTGTTGTTCATTGTTTTGTATTGTCACGTTACCCAGTGTTATTAATATGGTGATGGTTTATGTGGGTTGTGGTTCTTTAGAGAGAGTATACGAAAATGGAGCCTTTTCGTCTCTGTCCTATAGTACTTAGCACTAGTACGAAGAGAGCGTGTAGGACATTGAGGTCATTTAATCTTCCTCCCAAGGGAGGGGGGGGAGCGCATATGACAAATCGGTCATCTCTCAGGCATCGGTTGTGTTATCCGATGGTTTATCAAATCCTGACTGTGTTTTCACACAGTTTCAGACGTCATAAGTGCCTTAAACGCTTGAAAGCGTATAGGGAAGAGCTGGTCTTTTGACCTCGCCTCCCTCCCGCCAGATTCACTTTCGAATTCTGGCAATATCAAAAGTATTAGGGAGGTAAGTATACTCTTGATGTGAAATAAACGAAATCTAGGATTTCTTTTTTCACGAGAGAGTTGATACTTACCTCCCTAGATACTGACCCGGCCTCTCCGCCCCACAGAGGCTCGGTCTTCAGGCTCTTGGTAGTTGCATGTGTTAGCCAATAAATGAGCCAGAGGAAGTAGTAGTCGGCGCATGCGCGGTGGTGGGGCGAGCATCCGCCGGACTACCTCTGACTCCCTGCCCAGTAGGGGCACCTAACTGTTTTTAATCTGAGTGTTTTATTGAGTGAAAGCCGATATTTAGCAATATCAAAAGTATTAGGGAGGTAAGTATCAACTCTCTCGTGAAAAAAGAAATCCTAGATTTCGTTTAAATCAAGGATTTCTTTTTTCACGAGAGAGTTGATACTTACCTCCCTAGATACGGACCCGGCCTCTCCACCCCACAGAGGCTCGGTCTTCAGGCTCTTGGTAGTTGCATGTGTTAGCCAATAAATTAGTCAGAGGCAGTAGTAGTCGGCGCATGTGCAGTGGTGGGGCTGGCATCCGCCGGACTACCTCTGACTACCTGCCCAGTAGGGGCACCTAACTGTTTTTAATCTGAGTATTTTATTGAGTGAAAGCCAATATTTAGCAATATCAAAAGTATTAGGGAGGTAAGTATCAACTCTCTCGTGAAAAAAGAAATCCTTGATTTCGTTTATTTAGTAGTCAAGCCAGCCTCTGTTACTGTCTTGTGACTTATTCATTTACAGGCCAAGAGATTAAAATATTTGAAAATTTACCATTGGAATGACTGGCTCGATAACCGAGCCAGTCATTCCAGTGATAATCTTTCAAAAATTGTGTTCTCTTGGCCTGTAAATGGAGATTCGATAAGCAGATGTTAAAATATTCTTGACCAATTTTGACCGTTAAATGGTTATACACATAAATCAGTTCAATTCCCGCTTGCATGCTGTTTGTTATGCTGTCAGTGTTGGCCTTAATTCACCCCTCTGCAGCTGTGACCCAGATGATATGCAGGAAACGGATGAAAGTGGGAATTCAGAACGTCTGGATAGGACACCGAAGCTAGAGAATTTTACTCTCAGTTCACACACAATGGCAATTCTGGCAAAGATTCGACAAGGAGACTGCAGCTCATTCACAAATAATGTCCACACAACATCCACCGCATGCTTGTCAAGTAACTTTGATCAAAGGTAAGATGTTGTGCTTGTTGGGTGACCCTATCTTGTTCTTATCACGTGTCTAGTTTTATATTGTCATGGGAATTACATACCTGATTAAATTTCATTATCACCTGACACGATGAGCCAAGTGAGCTTATGGCATTGCATATCATTTATTTTTCTTTAACCCTTTCACTGACAAATTCCTGAAAAAGTTAATTATTTACGATATTTAAAACTTAATGTTGTAGTGGTCTTATGGAATGTCGATTTACAGGTCAAGAGAAGAATTTGAAAATTTATCACTAAAATGGCTGACTGGAATTTTCTAAAATAGTTTGGACATTCAATAAGCAAGAGTTTTGATTTTCTTTAACGTTAACCCTTTAACACTCAAATTTGTTAAAGAAAATTAAATTTTCTCATAAAAAATGCTCATTTGCGGACCAAGAGCCTATTTTTAAAGATTTAATGCTGGGATGGTTATGGCTGGCTCGGTTAACGAGCCAGTCATTCCTGTGGTAAATTTTCAAATAAGGTCTCTTTGTCTGCAAATGGACTTTGCTTAAGACCACTACAGAAGCTGGTTTTGGCCGATGTGAGTATAAACGGTTATGGGATTAATCTATCCAGCTTCTAGATCACATGTGTGTAGACAACTACATCAGTCTTTCAATGATACCAGTTTATACTCCTGGTTGGAGAACGGCGGTGTTGTGAGAAATACGCTATGCAGTGCAACCAGACCCTAACCATTCAATGGTCCTACCCTAATCTAGCATGCCAGACAATTCTATAGCCTAC
Organism: Chaetoderma sp. LZ-2023a; assembly: GCA_034401795.1. Lineage (NCBI taxonomy): Eukaryota > Metazoa > Mollusca > Caudofoveata > Chaetodermatida > Chaetodermatidae > Chaetoderma > Chaetoderma sp. LZ-2023a. The sequence continues at coordinate 135,956,817 of CM067374.1, forward strand.
TTTACCATAGCCAATCCTGACCTGTAGGACCATACAGCCTTGATTATCTGGTACTTTGTCATACCCAACTATGCCAGGGCTTTCCCTGTCATACTGTAGTAGATAGTGTACTGTACCCTGCCATGCTACACCTAGGGTTGCACGATTATTCACTTTTCATAATCGCGATCATTTAAGAAAAATAATCGCGATCATACGATTAATCATGAACTATATTAACTACGTCAATGCTGCTTAGAGGACGTTATTATGCTACTGCAGATTGTAAGATTATGGGTTAGGCACACAGGTATACATACATGGACAGAATACGCCAGTTGCTGATTGCAAACAAAGGAATGTATCAAGACTTTTCTAGACGGAAAACGGAAAGTAACGTATTTCGTTTAATTGTAGTTTATGCTCTAATAGAAGTCCACCCCCTAACTTTGACATATGAGTTCCAATGATTTCTTAGCAGTTTCAAAACGGCAAAACTCTGTATTAGAAGCCCACCCTCAGCAGATTATTTGTAAGAATAGCCTGTATAATAATAACAATCGTGTCACAGGGTGTGTCTACTTAAGACAGATCTCTGCCCTGATACATTTCCGGCCCCTCTAGAAGTCAATACAGGCCTCGGATTTGTAAATCTCGACCACCTATTAGATTAATACTAATAGTATTCCACGTATGTTCAAGATACAATAAAGTTTATTCCACACTGTTGTAGTTAAAATGCGCTTAAAACAGTCTTGGCGTGATTAAATAGCTTCCTCATAAATATATTGTAAGACCAAATTTATGTACCAAACAAGTACGGGAGAAAATGTGCATCAATTTTGTAACGCCGATCAACATTAAATGATCCAAATTGAATTATTACGAACGACAATATAGCCGGCTTCTTAAGTTGGCGAGCCAGTGGATCTTTTTCGATGGGAGGCGGCGATTTCTCGCGAGATATACGCTAACGGTAGTTTATCAAACGGGTATCCGTTATTCAGATCAGTATAATACGCAGTTCCTATCGCGCAATGATAATATATAGAAATTCCCGAGTTCCGAGTCCCCGATTCCAGAATAATTATATCCGAGTACTCGCTCTAAAATAAACTTCAATTGGAGGCGAATCACGTGATTTGTATTTTATTTGTGACGCGATTTTATATCAAATGGTGAATTAATTTTGATGTAATAAACGACCTTTATTAAAGGATACGCAATATTTAGGCGCTCAAATCAAATAATTTCACTTCCCCGGGGATGTTTTGAGGTATACATTAAACATAGGCGTAGGCGGTGAGAATTTTTACGTGAGAAAATGCATTGAATTTCCATGGTATCAGTTCTAGAACTTTTTGGGGAAAACCGTTAGCGCATAACTATTCAGAGAATGGGGAACGCGGGATAAGCGTGTGTGATTACAACAACAATGACAAATAGCGACCAAGTGAACAATCTTTATTCATCTAAAACTAATCCTGAGTCAATACAAACAAATCAGTTATTTATTTAGTTAGTTTATTTAATCATTCACATGTTCGGCTGATAGCCGGATGTTTGTTTCCATGCTTGGTAACGCGAGCAGAGTTTCACAAGCGTAAAAGTGTCTTGAAAAAATTTTAACATGGCGATTATACGATTATTTCATTTTATAATCGTCCACGATCATTTTGAATTATATAATCGCGATTAATCGAATAATCGAAAAATCGTGCAACCCTAGCTACACCCTATGACGTATTGTCTTTCACATTGATTCGATGGTATGACAGTTCCTAATTTTTGAAGGAAGAGAATTCCAGATTTTTGGTCCAGCATTAGAGAAAGCACGTTTCCCAATAGAAAGATTAGATGGTGGTATGACGCAGAGTAACTGCTCGCTTGATTTGAGTGACCTTACGGGTAATTTTCTGGAAATTAGCGATGATAGATAAGGTGGTGCCAGGCCATTTAAGCATTTGTACACCAGAAGCGTGACTTTATAGTGAATGCTTTACCAGTAGCCAGTGGAGCTTTTAAACTTGTCTACTTTCTATAACACAGAATCCTTTTCCATTAACCCTTTAACATTTTAATATGTTCAAGAAACTCAATTTATTCTTATAAAATGTCCATTGGCAAACCAAAAGAAGACTAGTTTTGAAAATTTACCACTGGAATGAGTCATTCTACGGGTAAATTGTCAAAAAATTGTCTTTTGTAGGTCTGCAAATGGAGGTTTATTAAGACCTGAGCAAGCTGTTTTTGGCTGACTTGGGGCAAAGCCAACATAGATGAAACTTATCTCTGCCATATGGTTCTGATTCATTGTTTTCTAGAAGGGCAGCACAAATGAGACTGTTATCTCTGCCATATGGTTCTGATTCATTGTTTTCTAGAAGGGCAGCACAAATGAGACTGTTATCTCTGCTATATGGTTCTGATTCATTGTTTTCTAGAAGGGCAGCACAAATGACACTGTTATCTCTGCCATATGGCTCTGATTCATTGTTTTCCATTAAGCCAGCACAAATGACACCGTTATCTCTGCAATATGGTTCTGATTCATTGTTTTCTAGGAGGCCAGCACAAATGACACTTATCTCTGCCATATGGTTCTGATTCATTGTTTTCTAGGAAGCCAGCACAAATGACGCCATTAACTTTACGATATGGTACAGAGCCGATGGTCAGTCCGACCCCATTTCGACACAGTGGCATTATCGTTACACCCAGCCTTATGAGCGGCTTCCCAATGCCGGATCAAACACCATATGGCCAGGAAGGAGGTAATGTATGCATGTTGACTATGGGGGCGGGTCTATGCTAGATGACATTAAGGGTGGGTCTAGGGCTGTGCGTTTATCCAGATTTTGAACCGTCTCTGGATTTTTACGCATGGCAGTTTGAAAACCTGTGACATTCGACAACCGTACAACCACATATTTTTTAAAATCTGGTTTTGTAATTATTTTTTTAATGATATATAATATATAAGGTTGATTATATAAATTTGCATTGATTTTATCTATTTGTAAAATATAATCTGAAACATCGCAACATGAGTTATTGATTTTTTTATGCGTCAGAGCCAGACCTTTGATCTCGCTAACACCGACCTATACTCGGCGTTAAATCCGCTAAATAAACCGGCGAAGAGGATTCCTTTTCATTTGTATATCGCGAGAATGTTTTGCTAGATCGTATTACTAGATACGTTCAGAAATTGTAATCTGCTAGCTATTAAATTCTATGATACACGCTTGAAAGCGTATTATATGCGATCTAGTGTTTCTGATATCTACGTCTTATGAATTCTGAATGCGCATCTGGGACTCTAAACTGGGATGTGATCTAACCTGCCAACATAAGTTGAGATTGAATTTGTCTAATCACTCGGGCGATCAAGAGTAATTTCTCGTGAATGTTGAGCTGGCTCAACGTATGTTGGACGATATAATTAACACTCAACGCAGGTCATTATTAGCGCCGGAAAACAACTTTTACAGTTTATACAGTTTTAAACCACGTCCTTCTAAATCGTTCTTATGATCTATATTAAAATGCGTCTGATTTCCTTTTTTGAGGAAAATGTATGCTAGTAAATAGTCTAATATGGCCGAGTTTGATTATACATATCCGATTAATTGAATCAATAAGTTTGATTTACTACGCATGTGCAAACGTATACGATAGCCAGATCTGTACCGCGTGACAGTATTATATCTATAACTAAATTCGACCTAAAGGTGTGTAAGTGTACAGTAGGCTATCGGGATTCAGGAACTAGTCTATATTATATACATGTACATTTGCATAACGCTTCTCATCAGACTGGTCTCCGAAATGGAGTCTGTGTAATAGTCTAATTAGGTCCGCCTTCTTTCAGAATTTATCACTGGCTCGTCGTTTCCAAGATGTCAAATTACTAATTATCAAGTAGTATTTTTAACTAATTATCAAGTAGTATTTTTAGCGAATGCTCTACAAATTTTTTAACTATCCTATATCATAGTTTCCATCCCCGAACTGCTTGAATTGGCCGCTGAAAGCCGCATTAAATTTGGCAATGTATCTGTCTACACGTTATCCTAGAGGGGTTTATGTGAATTGCTAATTGTCTAGGAATCTAATATATATGAGGTTGCGCAAGAACTCGAAATGACATGGGGATGAATTTAAAAGCAATTTAAGTAATGATTTTACTATATCCTCTAAGATTGCATTGGATACTATAGCTACAGATTTAAGTCTAACACTAAAAACATTCTATTTTCCTATTTTTGTGGGTTTGCAATTTTTTTTTTTTTCATGAAAACTGAAAATATTTCCAGCCAATAAACCAGATACCCAGTTAAAACCAGTTTCATGGCCAACACCGTCACCAGTTGTGCTTTTACTAAAACCACACTGCCCTAGGTGGGTCAGCAGTACCCACGCCGATGACTATACCCCAATAATGGGCAAGCCGGACAAAAAATGGCTTATGCAGTGTTCTCGATGAATGCTCATCTGTAGGCCAAGAAATGGAATTTTTTGAAAATATACTTCTAAAATTACTGGCTCGATAACAGAGCCAGTCATTTGTGCTAAGTTTTCAAAAATAGTCACTTCTTTAACATTCATTAACCCTTTATCACCAAGCCAACCAAAAACAGCTTCTGCAATAATCTTAACAAATGTTCATTTGCAAACCAAGAGAAGACTATTTTTGAAAATTTGTTACTGGAATGATATATATTCGATAACCAAGCCAGTCATTCTTATTTAAAAAAATAGTCTTCTCTTGGTCTGCAGATAGTCCAGTAGAAATTGACATGGTCCCGGACATTTTAGTTAACAGTCCAATTTTTGTTTTAATTACATCAGCATGACCTAAAATAGCTGCCAGAAAAATCGCACTTGGGGAAATATGTTTTTATGGTAAATTAAAAATGGCCGCCAAAATGCGGGTTAAAATTCAGGGAATATGTCATTTAGATAGACCTGACAATTCTCGGCAGGCTTACCAAAGAAAATTACTTTAAACTAATGATAAACTGTGTGATAAATACAAACTAAACAACTTTTATGTAAAAATCTCTCAAAAACCTCTCAATAAACTTAGGAAATACAATGAAACCATACATAACGGATGATTCATACTGCATCATGGTTTGAGCTGTTTTGGCAGTGACCTTCGCATTTCTTGGAGCAGCTACATGATAGACATAAACGTGTACTGCTAATACACTGACATTGTATATCTATAAGTAGTGCTGGTGGTGCTGGCGCCTTTTCGGTGATGATTGAGGACACTGCTCCATCTTCTACCTTATATCCATATTCTTGTTTCTTCAACACAGTTTTTAGGTGGCACCATGTACTGACTTGGTGATGTACACGAAGGCTATGGAAATATGCTGCTCTACAGGTGGGTGGCATACGCTCAATCGGTACATGCTTAGAAGAAATGGCATTCCGGTATCTGAGATTGTCTAACCCCTGACTTTTTGACCCGCCACTGTACAAAGCTTTAATGAATTTTTCTCCAATTACATGTACATCTTCCTTTGATGCGGAATGTCACCAAATATAACTACATCCTCTCGCAACTTCGGTGAAGACTGAAGCTTTTTAAGTTGCTTTACCTTGCCCATGCCATACAAAGCTGATGTAGTATCACAACCAGACATACTGTGGACAAATGGCAGACACATGCACAGCTCTCTACCTCAAATATCTTTAGCCACTGTAATGCATATCTTTTGTTGCCTAGTTTGTAGGAATATATTTGACGACATGCTTGCATGATAGAGTAGCAGAATCAAAATATCTGTATCATCGGCAACAACTATCGTGGGTCGCTCTGGTTGTGACAGTTCTAATGCCTTTCTTACGATCACAACATCAGCATCACCTTCATCTCCAGCATGCTCTACCTCAACACCTGCATTTGTTAAATGTTCTGGCAACAAATTTATCGTGCTCTGCTTATTGTGTGTGTTTGACAAAAATCCAGCCTTGTTTCCTGGAACAGGTGTGTTGTTTTGAACCGCCACATCAGGGAAATCTGGTTGATTAACTCGCCGCCTCTTCTGTTCTTGGTCATTTGTTGTTGGTGCATTATAGCTATCAAAGATTACGCATATCGGCACTCCAATCACTCTACAATGTATAACGGCAGACACAAATGAGCTACATACAGTTTCCATCGTCCCGATCTTTGGCCAACCTATTCGATGTAAAAGTGCGCAACCATCAAAAACTCTTGCTGCTGGCTCTGGGATCAGTTGCTGTACAATCGCCCACTATGTACTTTGCCAGTTGTGACTTTTGGGATTTCCTCATGGTACCATCATCGTGGAAAAAGGCTGGACATACTGTGGCAAGTCCATATTCAAATATACTTTTATCTAGATGGCCGGAAACATATGCGCTAGACATTAAGCGATGGTAGAGTTCTTGAGAAGACATATGAACGTCTTCGCTTCCGACTTTGACCACTTTTCGCATGACAGCAAAAGTCACAGCTTGGTCTGTTCTCTTTAGGATAATATCACCAAACTTTCTTTCATTTATCTTCTCGTGAATTTTCTGGCCAATGTTAATTGCATCATCGACAGTAACACGAGGATCTGCAATTAATCCTGTAGCAATGTTTCTCAACTGATGTTCATTAACCGTGAAAGGATTGTGTTCCATAAGAAACGATTTAAGCTTCCTCACGTCTTCTAGATCGCGTTTCATGTTTGCTGGGTGAATTTCCATATGCTGTTCTGACCATGTTCCCGTGAATGTGTCAGTCAACGATCGCAGTGTGTACTGTGCTATGATATGTGCTGTGAGGAGCCATTTTGTTCTAGCAGAATCCTTGTGTGTTATGTTGATCAATCCTCCTTGAGTTTTTCCAGCTCTCATAAGGCACTGCTCAATGGTCATATCCGACCATGTACCACTCCAATACACTTTTTCATTTCTACGGACAGTAAAGTATCCTTCGTGCATGGGCCCTTCAAGGCAGGGGCATAGTTCAAGAGAATCTTGAAGATAAAGGCGACAACATTTTGTGTAATTGTTATGCCCAATGGCAGCAAAGAATGGCAACATTAGCTGTGTAGATTTCAGATGGAGTCGCCAGTCACCAGTACATTCAGCTCTGATGAACAACCTTACAATTGCTACAAAGTCCATGAATAAAGACCATAATTTGCCTGTTCTGGACTTTTCTATATTCTTCCTCAAATCACAAACTTGCTTACATAGATTTCGCAAATGTTCATTGTTACAAACATCATCTGATGAGATATCGTGTGACATGAGTTCGTTACATAGATTGTGTAGCTGTGACCTCATGTCCTCTATTGCGATATGGTGTTGAGTTTCATGTGTTGTAGCAATTTCGTCTTCGGTTGCCTGTGCATTTGATGAGCTATAACTATCATCATCAACGTCGCTGTCTTCATCTTGCAACTCGGAGAGTACAGATTCATCATATGTGTTACATGAGATGTTGTCAGCTGTACTGTCGTTAAAAAAATCCATCATCTTGTGGTTCAATTAACAGAAGATGCAATGCAGCATCTGTCATGAGACATGCCCTCAGTGTCTTTGTGTAAGCTTTTCCCTCCATCATTTTGTGGAGAGAGTTCCTAGCGTAGACAGTTGCCCACAAATCATCTAGCCCACTCCCCTCCATGATCTTACAGCCAGCGCCAAGAAAAGACAATAGTTGGTGGAAACCACCCAGACGTATGTACATATTCGCAAACTGGATGGAGTTGTCTTGCTTAATTTTGTAGCTTTTCAAGTGCAACGGTTGGTCAAATGTTATGGTTGCACAACACATCCCTGCTTTCCTGGCTTGTGACTGCACAAACATCATAGTACTATAAATAGCTTCATTTGTTCCTGGATTCAAAGGAACCATGGGGTTGTAAACTATTGCAGTACAGTGGAAATTGTCAACTGTATTTACTTCAGACATAAAGCCCTGCCAGTTTAGTGGTTGAGCTGTGAGAATGCTAGAGTACAGCCACAGTGTGTCTAATCTGCTATACTTATCAATAGATAAGCGGATAGGCTTAACTTCTTTGATCTTCACATCCGACATTAGTGATTTAGTTGGACATTAGTATGGTAGAATAAAAGCACCAAAATCCCTGGCTTGTTTGATTTCATCAGCAGTTAAATTTTTACGACATATTGCTTTTACAGGATCTGCTCTGCATTCAGTCACTGTTTGACATGCAATAATCCCCATCACATGAGTTGTGTCATGACCAGAAATGGTATCCTCGTTGTAATCAAAGTTGTCAGCAACCCATTGGCAGAACCCACCCCCTTTCCTCTTCTCTATGAGCCCAGGACAGAGTTCTTCAACAGATGCGCTTCCGACTGCAGCTCTCTGGAAAGCAATGACTTGGTCATAGGATGCGCTTAGTCCGAGTGACGAAAGTACATCAATGATCATGCGGGACCTGGTAGATTGGTGGATAAACAAGCCAATGGATAACAGGAGTGGTGATATAAACGACTGCTTCCCAGCTGCTTGCATAATAAAATGACATACACACACCAGCATAAGTTTCTTTTTTAGCTTAGCGTATTCGCTGCGAGGTTCAGGATATATACATGAAATTAGTTCTTTTAGGGTATCTGGTACCTCACACTCAAGCGTTTCCAAGTCTAAGCTCGAGGGCTCTGGATACACATCTGTATTTTGATCTATATCCTTGATACTTTGATTAACCAAGGACCCCACCACTCTGAGTAGTCGTATATTCTCATCTTGATCATTACTTGTTGATGCTGCATCATTTGAATCATGTATGATAGATGAGGCTGCATACGTTATTGTGACTACGTTTGTACGCCCTTCAACCTGAGCTATTGTCATGTCTTTCCCAAAATGATCAACAAGACGGCGTTGGATGTGCTTATGCTGTATCCGGGGACACCAGTAGGCACGTAACCGATTAACTGTAAACGAAGATCTTGCAATGCAAACTGTTGCTGTTGCTGTTCTGGCTTTGTTTTCCAAGCACACAGATGTGTGAATGCTGCATCATTTATGTCATCAACATTCCGTTTATTAGACAATGAAAGACCACATGAGCTGATGCTTTTACAAGATATGAATTCTTGCATGTACTGTCGATGGTAATTTGTCTCTACCGCACAGAGATCACCAGCAAAAAGTATCCCAGCCTTTAAATCGTCTGCTATTTGGTCATGCCTTTTCTCGCAAGTTTTCTTGGATTATACTGTGTTTATCTTTTCCGATAAATTCTATGCTTCTGATGGGAGAATATCGTTCATGGTGACGCTGAGCAGCATCAAAATCAAGTTCATTAGTGCAAATTAAGCAATGTGTATATTAATCATATGGGGTACATTCTGATCGCAGTGTAGGCGTGGATGCTTGTAATTTTTCATTGTCTCTGTCTACAGTCTTCTGGGCCTTTGCGATATTTCTGGATAATGTATAGTCCTTATAGCATTTATCGTGTACATAGTGTTCATTCAACAAAGATAATTTGAAACGAATATCATCTCCACGCCTTTCTGACCTGTTAGTCAATGTTGAAAGTCCTCTAGGACCAACTTTTCTACACCTGCAATCATTATAATCATTACAAACGACACAAATCTCTTCATGTCGCGTGTCAGCCATAGTTCATTTCTTTTTTTAAATTGATTGAATAAGTATTTAGATTCGATAGATCGAATTATAAATCAAAAGTGCTTTTCACTTTACTTTGATTACCACTTTCTAAATATACCCCAGTCTATATATTATTGTAAAAATAAACGTACTAATATCAGGAATATTTATGTAAATCATCTTTTAGCTTCGGGCAGTAACTAGTTTAAATACATCTGATTGCCTGACCGTCAAATATTTGAAGAAACATTTTAAATCGCTGCATATAGCGCTATTCTTAGGCATTCGTTTTGCCAGAAAAACAGAGGTTGCTACTATGTAGATGTTTAACGCTAAAAATCCATTTTGTTTTATTATACATGAAATTATTTTAAGTAGAGAGTGTGTCAAATACGGCAATACAGCATGGGTTACTCTAAGCACCAATAGTTATCGGTAAGACTAATTTCAGGAATAGTTAACAGAATACTTACTAAATTTAGTAAATTATACATGTTTTTTCGTATTACGCACGTCATTTTATAAGGTGTAATAACAACGTACTGGGCATGTCCGCCTATAGTAGGCGTGCTGGTCCAGGTAAAGGGTGTTCCCTAACCTGCTAGATTGATGCCTATAGGTTCCATCGTGTGGAGCTGGTGTATCCAATGGCATTCCTTTTGTCTCCTCCATGGTGTGGAGTTTTCATCATCGGGGTCTGATGAGAGAACCTGTATGATTCTGAACTGCACGTCTGTTCGTGAGTGTCCAGGTTTATTGAAATGCCTGGTGACTGGGGTGTCGTATCTCTCACTTTTGTGGAGGTTTGATATAGATCTCAGGTGTTCCTGAATTCGGATCTTAAAGGTGCGCAGGGATTCTCCCACGTATTGTTTGTTGCATTTGCTACAAGTTAGGAGATAGACGATATTTCTAGTTTGGCAGTTACCTATGATTTTGGCCTTGTAGGTTAGGCCCGTGTGGGAGCTTGTGAAGAATCTGTTTTTCTCCATCCTGTGGCAGATGGTACAGTTTTTTGTTTTGCATGCGATAAATGGGTTTCTGTGCGTTACAGGGGCGTGCTCTGTTGGGAGTTTGGCCCTGACAATCGTGTCTTTGATTGTTTTGTTCTTCCTGTATCCAAACAGTGGTGGTTCTGGAAATGCTAAACTGCATTTGTTGCTGGCTTCCAGAATTGGCCAGTACTTTTTTATGGTTTTCTTCAGAAAAACGCCTGTCCTTGTGAACTCACATACAAAGATTGGTCTTTGTATTTGAGTTTTGGCGGTTGTTTTTGGTGGTGGGTGGAGGATTTGTTGTCTGTCTTGTGATCTGGCTTTGACCCTGGATTTATTCAGGATGCCTGTGGGGTAGCCTCGCGCTTCAAAGTGTCCTTGTAGGAGGATACTGTTTTTGTCATAGTCCTCTATGAGCGTGCAGATGCGTCTCAACCTGAGGAATTGTCCGTATGGGGACGAGTCCTTACAGTTTGAGGGATGGGCTGAGTCATAATGCAGGTAGCTGTGGGTGTCTGTCGGTTTTGTATAGAGATCAAAGATGATAGAATGGTCCTGTGTCTGTTTGACCAGTGTGTCTAAAAAAGAAACTTGTGTTTCTGAGCATTCCATGGTGAATTTGATGCTCTGGTGAGCTTCATTCATGTATGTGACGAACTCTTCTAGGGCTGTTTTGCCGTGCTCCCAGATTATGAATATGTCATCTATGTATCTAACATACAGTGCAGGCTGGTATGGTGCAGTCTGTAGCAATCTTTGCTCTAAGTCGGCCATGAAGATGCATGCGAAGGTGCAGGTGGCCTTGCTTCCCATGGCGGTTCATCCTATCTGTAGGCAGTGCTCGCCATTAAACTCGAAGTTATTGCATTCGAGGACAAGTTTTAGAAGGTTTAGTAATCCTCTGATGGAGAGATCGCCTGGTACCCCCAAATTTGCTGCAGAATTTGGCCACCGCTCTTAGTCCTTCATTGTTGGGTATGTTAGTATACAGTGAGGTGACATCCATTGTTACTAGAAGCGTGCCGGGTTTTGTGGACCGAATGCTTCTAGTTGGTTGATGAAATCTGTGGTGTCTTTCACATATGATATGATCTTTGTGACATGAACCTTGATGTGTTCGTCCACGAAACTGCTGATGAGTTCTGTGGGACAGCCTATGCCGCTGATGATCGGTCTGCCTGGGACTAAACCGTTCTGTTTGCTTTTATGTACCTTTGGTAGTAGGTAGCAAATGCAACAAACAATACGTGGGAGAATCCCTGCGCACCTTTAAGATCCGAATTCAGGAACACCTGAGATCTATATCAAACCTCCACAAAAGTGAGAGATACGACACCCCAGTCGCCAGGCATTTCAACAAACCTGGACACTCACGAACAGACGTGCAGTTCAGAATCATACAGGTTCTCTCATCAGACCCCGATGATGAAAACTCCACACCATGGAGGAGACAAAAGGAATGCCATTGGATACACCAGCTCCACACGATGGAACCTATAGGCATCAATCTAGCAGGTTAGGGAACACCCTTTACCTGGACCAACACGCCTACTATAGGCGGACATGCCCAGTACGTTGTTATTACACTTTTTAAAATAGGTGCTCCCACAGCTCATCTTTTAAATCAGAAAAGGTAAACCACACTTTATAGCGACGTCACCACTTTCGCCGCTGACAACAAACCCCATGACGTCATATCCATTGTCATCACTTCAGCATCTTTTAAAGATGCCTTCAATATTACGGCATCCAAATATGGATACAAGCGCAAATGCTCTGTCTCCTTCAATTTTTATGAAATAACAACAAAGACAGATACTCACCAGGCCCCGAGTCATCCTCTTTATTTTTTCATTCATTTTATTTACAAGTTTTCATACATCATTGAAAAAATACTTTATACATAATAATACATATCTATACCGATCTTGTAAAAACTTGACACTTATCCTTGGATTTCCCAATACTCCCAAGACCAATAGAGGACAACCAACATTACTTCTATTTTAAGATATCAAACGCCCATAAAACAGATGCTATATCAGAAAAAAGTGGAGCACAAAAATGCCCACTCCCAGTTGACAAAACTTCGCCTCTGATGAGTCCCGCTCAAGGAACGAAACGCCATTAAGTCTGAATCAAAAACAGTGATGACTACACATGATCATTACCCACAAAACAGCCCAAAAAATTCTCTCCACTAAAGGAATAAAGAGAACTTGACCGACAGAGACCCTTAAGACATTCATCACCAAAAACAAACTCAACCGTTAAAAAACCTGAGCCGCCAAAACAAAGTTTTTTCCAAAACCACCAAAATGGACACAACCGGTAAAAAATCCACAACCGGCAAAAGTAACCACAACCGCCAAAAAAGTTGTAAAACCGCCAAAATGGGAGAACCGCCAAAAAACTCACAACCGGCAAAAAATACTCAACCGCCAAAAAAGGCCACAACCGCCAAAAATGACACAACCGGTAAAAAAAGTCACAACCGGTAAACTTGACCCCAACCGGTAAAATGAAGGTCAACTGGCAAAAATGTCTGACCAAACCTCAATGGGAAAACCGCCAGTTTGGTTTTTCTCTGCCCATATATGGTCAAGATTCACTCAATCCACAGGCTCACCCAAGAAGGGTATAAAAGGGACAAAAATTTCAGTCCAGATCATTCAGACTTTTGGTCTCACATTTGCGACCAAGCGTCAGGCTAAAATACCTACGACATTGGTTTCCCGATCTGATTACGTAGTTATCATCATCGTCATTTTATAAGGGTTAAAAAACAAGGTTTCCCAAATGAGAATTTGTGAGAATTTTCTGTGTGCACTTAGGACAGTCATATGAAGAATCTTACACCAAAATGTGGATGTTAACTAAAATGTCCGGGTGCACCTATTTTCTCGTCAATTTCTACTGGGATAAAATGGACATTTTCTACTATAAGAAAATTTAAACATCTAAGGATTAAAGACCTATCTTGAGGTGGCTGATAATTCGAGTGGAGTTGAGGCTGTTCTAGTCTTGGTACTGTCTCTTTTTCAGCTGTCTACTGTCGTGATAAATATGCCAGCCCGAGTCCGCCCACATTCAAGACACCCAGCTTCAAACAAATCATAAAACCTGGTGTTGGTGATCCATCATATCCACTGCCTAACCAGCCAGTATTTGACGATATAGAGCCTGGAGTGACGGCGAGTCCGGTTCCACCAGTGTTCATAACTCCAGGTAAAGCCACATTTACACAATAAATAAACATGTCGTTAATTAGCCCTTTAACAGCCCAAGTTGGTTTTGTAAATGTCCATTTGCAAGCCAAGAGAAGACTACTTTTTGCCAATTTAATACTGGAATGACTGACATTTTTTTTAATCTTGTCTTGCAAATGGCTATTTTTCAAGGTCATTGCATTGGCTGGTTTTGACATTAAACCTTTAACACTCAGACCGAGCCAAGAACACTTTCTGCAGTGGTCTTCAGAAATGTCCATTTGCTGAACAAGGAGACTTTTTGAAAATTTACAACTGCGGATAACTAGCTCGATAATCGAGCCAGTAATTCTTGTGCTAGTTTCAAAAATAATCTCTTGGTCTTCAAATGGCTATTTTCTATGATAAAATATAAATTTTCTTGAACAACTTTGATGGTTTAAATGGTTAAACAGGGTCAAGTTCGACTCGCTAACTATAGTCAGTTTGCTGGTTTACTGATCATGCGCAGTTGCTATGCCCAGTCGAACTTGATCGTAGTCGACTATAGTTCGTTGGTACCCGGTTCCCTATTGAATTACTATTGCAGAAAATTTGGAACCGGGTACCAGTATTAATGATACCAAGCTGTAGTAGTAGTAGTAGTAGTAGTAGTAGTAGTAGTAGTAGTAGTAGTAGTAGTAGTAGTAGTAGCAGTAGTAATAGTAGCAGCAGTAGTAGTAGCAGTAGTAGTAGAAAATTTGGAACCGCGTACCAGTCTCCATTAACCCTTTCTGTCATCTGTTTTGATGACTTACGAAAATTGGTTATTTTTGTCCGCTAAGACGTCAAAAAGCGTCCATATGGCATAAAGTGGGAAGGAATATGGGCTTGGTAACATTGACATACAATGAGAAAGCATAATTTCATCAAACCTAAGTTATTTAGTGAAATATTTACATTTTTATATGCATTTATTCGTGGCAAGCGATCGCTGTCCGCCATTTTGAAATTTACGCAAATATCGCACTAACCATCTGGACCGTGGTCGGGCGCTCGGTTGACTATAGTTGACTAGCTAGTTAACTATTTGAAGTTCGGCTGGTACTCTAGTTAGCTATAGCTAACTATGGTTAGGAGTCGAACTTGACCCAGGTGTTGTACCCGAAGGGAGCTCTAAACACAAATTTTTATATTTTGTAGTAGTAGTACTCAAAAATTATTTGACCATTTCTCCAGTTCTACAGAACAGTAAGTTTCCATGATTAAAATAATAATTCATGTAGACAAAAAGCCCACGGGCCTGTGGCACTCACCTGGACCATTAGCATTTAAATAGACATGATGGATAATTTTCGAAAAATCCGAGATGGCCACCCAAAAAATTTATCAATCAAAATTCTCATTTGATTTCTTGAAGTCTCGTCATAGAGTCGTTCCACCCAAGTTTGTTTGATACCAAGCCGTAGTAGTAGTAGTAGTAGTAGTAGTAGTAGTAGTAGTAGAAGTAGAAGTAGTAGTAGTAGTAGTAGAAGTAGTAATAGTAGTAGGAGTAGTAGGAGTAGTAGTGGTAGTAGTAGCACTAGTGGTAGTAGTAACAGTAGTAGTAGTAGCAGCAGTAGAAGTAGTAGTAGTAGCAGCAGTAGTAGTAGCAGCAGCAATAGTGGTAGTAGGAGTAGTAGTAGTAGTAGCAGCAGTAGTACTAGTAGCAGTAGTATTAGAAGGAGTAGTAGTAGTAGTAGCAATAGTAGCAGCAGTAGTAGTAGTAGTAGAAGGAGTAGTAGTAGTAGTAGTAGCAGTAGTAGTAGAAGTAGTAGTAGCAGTAGTAGTAGAAGTAGTAGTAGTAGTAGCAGCAGTAGTAGTAGGAGTAGTAGTAACAGTAGTAGCAGCAGTAGTAGTAGTATTAGTAGTCAAAGGGAACACACGTGGCTTTTGGCTCTGCTAATATCGTTGATTTTGAACGATTTCTTCTGCTCATTTATGCTTCAGTTTTGTCCTAGTTCTGTATAAGTGTATATATTTTTGTTTTGTAATATTCTTTTTTGAAGGTTTTGTTGCTTGAAGTCGCTATTTACAGCGGTGGTTTTTGGCATTGTCTTTTCGCAGTGACTGCGAGAGCCATTGCTCACTGCGGCGTCTTCTTCGTGTCTGTCCTAGTTATTGTCCACGTTTAGGCGTTGTTTTGCTGGTGTGTGTTGTTGGTTAGCAGCCGGATCATTTTCGGTTGATCGTTTTCTTTCACCCGCTCCCCAGGCTATACATTTATTATAGCTATTGCATTGAGCTCGTGCTGACGCGCTGTGCACTCATGCATAATGTCTAGTGTTTACAAACAACGGCTAAGCCTGCGGGTTACGACAGCGGGGTGGAGTGTGGGGGCTATTGACGTCTATCATGGTTTGAAAGATATCGTCGGCTCTGGTCCCGCAGTACTGAAAGGCCTCATTAATATAAAGAGGAACCTTTGGAATATTACCGTTTGTTCTGATGAGATTAAGAACAAGCTATTGGAAGACAGCTGGTGGTGATTAATGGAGAGGCATGTAAGTTTCAGGAGATCGATCTGATAAATTGCTCGTGAAGATCAAAGCACCTCTAGAAATACCCAACGAGCATATTAAATTGGAAATGGCAAAGTATGGGGATGTGTTGTCTATAGAAAGCAAGACATGATTTTGACCATTCACTAGAAAAAGGCGTGAGGCGAGTCTGGATGCGGGATAGTGAATCGGCAATGCCCAGTGTATTGCCGAGTGCACTGTCTATTGACAATGCATTCTTTTTACCAATATGGTACCGAGGCCAGATCAAGACATGTCGTATCTGTAGCAGTGTGACCCATCTGGCGAGCGCCTGTCCCCATAAGGACAAATGTCTATTGTGTGGTGGCACTGAGCACTACAAATGGAAGTGCAAGGTGGCCATAAATAGTTCAGTGGTGGGAAACCAAAATGTAGATGCGAATAAACAGGAAAAAAATCAAGTTCGTGAATCTGTTACTGTAGTTGATGTACACAATCTGAAGATTTGATAGATGTATTGGAAGAAGGGTTACCTCAAACGCCAGTGTCAGTGGCCAATCATAATGTTGCAATGTCATCAAATGTTAGCGCAAATCCATCACAGAATGACATTGATATGGAAGATGATCAAGATGGCGAACTCGCTGATGCCTCTTAGGGTTTTTGCCCAGGTCAGACTAAATATAGGTCACAATCAACAGAAAGTGAAACAGATTTTGCACTAACGCCATTAACTGTGACTGATTGTATTCTTCCAAATACCAAAGCACAACCAAAGGTTCTTAAATGACAGATAGAAGACCTGAGTTCTGGTGATGATGAAAATGAATAGGAAGATATAGATGATTCGATTTCAATAGCAGAATCTGATATTTCTGTTCAAACACAACAGTCTCGGCGCTCTGATGAGATGGTTGTTTACCGGTCTGAAACTGGAGGAATTTTAGTACCATATATTACTCAGAAAAGTGTATGATATAGGCCTATGCGAAATGATTCTGATATTGCCAAATATCAACATTTAACAATTTTTTACCTCTCAACTTCGATTTCACTGCTAAAATGGGCAAATGGGCCAAACAGGAGAAAAGTTAGAAACCAAAATCTAATTAGGTATAATGGCCAATATATACAGATTCTTAATTTTTATGATTATTTGTACATTAAATTGTAGCGGCCTCAATGACATTTTAAAACAACGATTATTGTTGGAGAAATTGCTGCAGCTTAGGGTTGGTATTGCTCTGCTTCAGGAAACAAGGCTCTGAAGCCCTTAAGCCATCGAAAGTTTTAAACAACTTGCCCAAGGTGAAGTGTTTACATCTGATGCCACTGAGCTAAATGCAGGAGTTGCTATTTTACTTTTACCCAAATGTCTCGGGTCCGTAAACATCATTTCATCAGATACTGACGCTGCTGGTCGGTGGGTTAAAGTCACATGTGACGTCTCTGAGTAAATATTATGTCGATTTATGCCCCAGCATCTCATGGGCCACGGGCTGCTATCTTCTCTAACATTGCATCCGTGATCCATGATAGTTCAGAAAATCTTATTTTGGGAGGTGATTTTAATTGTATCTTAGACAAGGATAAAGATAGACGTTCATTATGTAATTATAGCGACACTACTCATTATCGCTTAAAACAGATTTGTGTTGCTGAACATTTACTGGGTAGCTATCGGCTTTTAGAACCTGATGGTTGTGATTTTACGAGGGTGACAGCTAATGACCAAACAGCATCTCCCTTGGATAGAATATATGTGCAAAGATCACTTAAAGGCAATCTTTCACAGACAAACATATGTCCAATAACTTTCTCAGATCACGGCGTAGTTTCTATAAGCATTGACAATGCTGACTGGATAAAACGTGGTCTTGGGTTCTGGAAATTTAATTGTTCTTTATTAAATGATACAGAATACCATCGTCACGTAAACAGTTTTTGGGACTTTAAAATGCGCAACAAGGGTGATACAGAAGATTTGATCTCATGGTGGGAAGAAGTAAAATTAGGCTTTGTTCACGTATCCAAGCAATTTTCTATTAAAAAAGCAAGGAAAATGCGGAAAGATGTGAAAGCACTTGAGCGCCTATTATTCCTACTTTCCTGTAAGGTTGCAAATGGCGCAGCTCATTTAGTTGATTATCTGAATGAAATAAAATGTAAACTACGTGCAATTGAGGAGGAAAAGGCTGAAGGCGCCAAAATAAGATCTAGAGCTCAAATGTACGTAGAAGGAGAAAAAAAACACAAAAATATTTCTGCAACCTCGAACGATTTAGAGGTGTAGAAAAATTGATTAGAAGTTTACAAGTAGATCACCAAGTGCTTAGCTCCAATACAGATATATTGAGTGCTGTACAGAACTTCTATCAATCTCTGTACAGATCAGAACCTATTGATGAGAAAATAGCACAAGATCTGATTAATAATATTCAAGATAAGTTACCTCCTTCATCAGTTGATATGTGTGAACAGAACTTAAGTTTTGATGAAATAACAAAATCCCTTAATACAATGAAAGCTGGCACATCACCAGGAGGGGATGGGCTTTGTGTAGAATTTTATCAAACATTCTGGCATCTTATTGGTAAAACATTCCATGAAGTTGTCAGAGAAATCTTTCATCGAGACCATCTTTCCGAGACAATGTCACAGGCATATGTACGGTTAATATATAAAAAGGGTGATCGCAGTGATCTGAAGAACTGTAGACCCATTTCACTACTTGGAGTCAATTATAAAATTATATCCAGAGCTCTGTCATTAAAGCTTGGTGGTGTGCTGGCAGATGTAATAAATCCTGACCAGACTTGTTCAATTCCAGGAAGATCTCTTAACTAATGCAAGAATGATTCGCGACGTAATTCAACTAGTGGAAACGGATAATATTCACGGAGCAATCATCGGATTAGACAATGAAAAGGCATTTGATCGACTGGAATGGGATTTTTTATTTATGTCGTTGAACCACATAGGATTTGGACCAAATTTTATAAAATTGGTCCGAATATTATATAGAAATATTACCAGCAGATATATTGTAAATGATTACGTTGGTCAACCTGTAACATTAGAGCGTGGTGTTCGTCAGGGTTGTTCTCTGTCACCACTCTTATTTGTGATAGCCATGGAATCCCTAGGTGGAACATTAAGACAAGATATCCACTTTTAAGGTCTGAGCATACAAGGCATAGAGAAGCCTGTTAATGTGTCTCAATATTGTGACGACACCACTGTCTTTGTAGGACATGATCAGGATTTTGATAGATTGAATGTCATCTTACAAAACTACCAAAGAGCATCTGGTCTCAAAATAAATAAAGACAAATCTATTGGCTTATTTTTGTGTCCTTGGAAAACAAGAACTGACCAGCCAATGGATATCACTTGGACAAGCAATTCAATCAAAATCCTAGGAATCCACTTTAGTAAAAAAAAGTCTGGTTCTCGAAATTGGACAGATGTCATTGCCAAACTGAAGAAGACAATTACAATGTGGCGTCATAGACACCTGACAATTTTTGGACGAGCTTTAGTTTTAAATAGTTTAATCTTGTCACAGATATGGTATGTGTCCTCCTCTGTGGTGCATATGCCAAAACATATTGAACAAGAGATTAATAGAATTGTGTTTGACTTTTTGTGGGAAGGAAATACACATCTTGTCTCACAAAGAATATGTACAAACGATAAACTTCAAGGAGGTCTAGCTATTCCAGACATCAGGAATAAAAGTATTTCATTACGATTGAATTTTTTTAATGATTTGATCCATAGTGACAATCAATGGGCACAGATATCTCGATGCCTCATTGAACGATATGTGGAACCCTTTTCAGCAGTCGGTTTTTTGGTCTTCTAAACCACCACCAAATTGCACACGCATTCCTAGTCCATATCTGGAGGTTAAAAAAGCATTAGATGGTTTTGTGAAAATGGAAGACTCGCCATTATGCTGGGAACATGCACTAAATCAACAACCTTGGGGAAATGATAGAATACTACATAATGGTGGGGTTCTATACTATTTCTCATTAGCTAGACATGGATTAAAATATTTCTCTGATCTTGTTAGTGCAACCACGCGTGAATGGAAATCCCTACATGAGATAGTACAGACAACCGTGCTTCGATCAATCGATGCACAACGCCTTTTAAAGTGGTTGCAGTTAGCCATTCCTAGGGAGTGGTTTCGTCTACCCAAAGCATCTATGACTGATGAAACACCAAAACTTATGCTAAAATATGGGGATAGAATTTTCACATGTTCTGTAAGATGCAAGTATTGGTACCACATGTTAAAGCTACAAAATCTGGCTATTCCAAAGGTAATTGCTGCTTGGGAAAATTCCACTTATTTCCTGGTAAATTGGAATGATGTGTGGTGCAATATTCATTCCTCACATATCCCTAATAGAGCCAGAGATGTTGTTTGGCGATTAATCCATAGAAGGCTATGGGTAGGCTCTCCTGAAGAAAGTAGGAATTACTGAGAGTGACAAGTGTTTATTGTGTTTAACAGCAGAGGAAACACTCGTCCATTTATTTGTGGGTTGCACTGTTATTGCTCAGTTTTGGGCATACATCAAGTGTTTTAATTAGGTTTGATGCATCGCAGTTCCAAATTGCACCTACTGAAATACTGTTTCACGACCTTTCTGGATATAATGTAAATAATGATGTTAAAGGAATCGCATTATTTTGCCTTAGTTTAGGCATCTGGAGCATTTGGAAATACCGTTGCTCTCGAGCCTACGATGTACATGATGATCCTAGCACATTCCACTTTACGAAATGAAAAAATATTTTTGATTTCTCGCTTGCATATTGTCTACAACGTGAATACCATGCATCACTGAAGGGAAATAGCGTCCATCGATTTAAAGTCAAGTGGTGTAGAGGCGAGATGGTTTCCATTGATTCTCGGCTTTTAGTTATTGTGAAGATCGTGTAAAGTTGAAATATGTAATGGAAAAATGAAAAAGACAAATTTACAGATTCAATGCAGCTTAGCAGTTCCTTAAAATCTGTTCAGGACAAAATGGTGAATATTTTGGGCGTGATTGGACTGGATTGGAAAACAAGACAGCAATGCCTTCCTGTCCAGTTACGTTCACAATATTCAACGGATTTCTTTCTAGGAAACATGTTTTTCACTAGATTTTGTGTTGTTTATTTTAGTATTCGAGTGTGTGGACGCTGTTGCTGCATGATAGCAACAGCTTCCCATCAAATTGGCTTTAGATTTTCAACAACCACAGAATTAACCTTGAAAATATGATTAGTAATTCAACTAATGTTTATAGTCAACCACACGGTCTACAGGAATGTTTATTTTTAGTACAATTTGTTCTGGGGTAATTTTCAAAACGTCCATTCAAAGTAAATTGACTTGGCCTTTTCATTTTATGTTTTGTAATTTAGTCTAATCATGTATTCACAGTAGCCAAAATATTCATACTATGGTAATTTTTGAAACAGTTGTGGTGATTCATGTGTGTACGGCAATTGCATCAGGGTATTTTGTAATAAACATAAATTAAGTGGTCCATATTAATTTCATCGTATGAGCACCGTTTCGTTGCTTTTATAGCTATGCAATGATATGATTTATATAATGTTTATAAATATATATTTTTTAATTTATAGAATTTATTTCTACATAATACTGACGTATACTGTGTGTTAATTAATTTCCATACATTTTAGTGTTCTTTGTCAGTAAATATTTTTGGGTAGAAAGGCTTTCCACACGATCCTTTGATCGCGTTACCAAAAAAAAAAAAAAAAGTGGTAGTAGCAGTAGTAGTAGTAGCAGTAGTAGTAGTAGTAGTAGTAGCAGTAGTAGTAGTAGTAGTAGTAGTAGTAGTAGTAGTAGTAGTAGTAGTAGTAGCAGTAGTAGTAGTAGTAGTAGTAGTAGCAGTAGTAGTAGTAGTAGCAGTAGTAGTAGTAGTAGTAGTAGTAGTAGTAGTAGCAGCAGCAGCAGCAGCAGCAGCAGCAGCAGCAGCAGCAGCAGCAGTAGTAGTAGTAGTAGTAGTAGTAGTAGTAGTAGTAGTAGCAGCAGCAGCAGCAGCAGCAGCAGCAGTAGTAGTAGTAGTAGTAGTAGCAGTAGTAGTAGTAGTAGTAGCAGTAGTAGTATTAGTGATTTAAAGTCTTCTGGAAACTCAAAATCCAAGATGGTCGCTGTAAGAATTAACCAATCGAATCCCTGTATACAATTTCGGAAGCATGTGACCATATGATCCTTCAAGCCAGGTTTCATTGAAATCTGTTCATTGCTTAAATAGCGTTTTAAAGGATTTCTAACAAATTTTGGACGATCTAAGCTGACTGGCGAAAAAAAATCAACCAATCAAAACACTCATTAGCGATCACCATAGGATCAGTCCACCCAAATTTCATTGAAATCGGCACGTGCCATTGATTAAGGAACACTAGCTTTTCAAAGGATTTCTGGAAAATCCAAATGGCCACTGGAAAAATTGACTAACCATATTCTGTAAACAAGTTCTGAAGACAACGAACATAGGGTCCTTCCAGCTGAGTTTGATTGAAAATGGCCAAGTGCTTAATGAGGAGTAGCCTTTTAACTGATTTCCCAAATTTGTTTAGAAAATTAAAGTTGGACACCGAAAAAATTTACCAATGAAAATTCTGTATACAGGTGCTGAAGCCTAGACCCATAGAGTTGTTCCAACCAAATTAAGTTGAAATCTGTCAAGTAGTTAATGAGTAGTAGCATTTTGACAATTTCCAGTAAATTTTTAATAAAATCTAAGATTTTGGCCCGAAAAATTAATCAAGCAAAATTCTGTATAGAATTCTGGAGTCTACCATCATATTGGCCAAATTTTGTTGAAATATATCAAGCAACTAAGAAGAAGTACCGTATTTCGCTTAATTGAAGCCTAGGCTTTTATTAGGACAAGAGGTGATCAATTTCCAACCCAACATCTCTGAAAAAGGAGGTGGGCTTATATTAGAGTTTTCCCAAAATGTTTTCTAAAACTGATACCACGAAAATTCAACGCATTTTCTCCCGTAAAAATTCCCACCGCCTATGCCTATGTTTAATGTATACCTCAAAACATCACCGGCGAAGTGAAATTATTTGATTTGAGCGCCTAAATATTGCGTATCCTTTAATAAAGGTCGTTTATTATATCAAAATTAATCCACAATTTGATATAAAATGGCGTCGTGAAAAGGTAACATAAGATCATTTAATGTTGATCAGCATTACAAAATTGATGCACATTTTCTCCCTTGCTTGTTTGGTACATAAATTTGGTCTTAAAATATATTTATAAGGAAGGTATTGACTTCTAGATGGTCCCGAAATGTATCAGGGCAGAGATCGGTGTGAAGTAAACACACACTGTGACACGATTGTTATTATTATACACGCTATTCTTACAAAATTGCTCTTAAAATATGTTCCTATACAATCTGCTGAGTTAGAGGGTGGCTTCTAATACAGAGTTTTGCCGTGTCGAAACTGCTAAGAAATCATTGGAGCTCATATGTCAAAGTTAGGGAGTGGGCTTCTATTAGAGCATAGGCTTCAATTAAGCGAAATACGGTAGCATTTTGGCAATTTCTGGAAAATTTATCATAAAATCTAAGATTTTCACCCAAAAATTGTTCAATCAAAATTATGATTAGAAATTATAGAACCTACCACTATAAAAAGCATCTAGTCAAATTTGGTTAAAATATGTCAAGCAGCTATGGAGGAGTAGCATTTTGACCATTTCCAGTAGATTTTTCATAAAACCTAAGATTTTCACCCAAAAAATTGGATCAATCAAAATTCTGAATAGAAGATGTAGAGTCAACCACCATAGAATTGTTCTAGCCAAATTACGTTGGAATATGTCAAGCAGCTATGGAGGAGTAGCATTTTAACAATTTCTGGTAAATTTTTCATAAGATCAGATTATCAACCCAAAAAATTGACCAATCAAAATTTAAAAAAAAATTGTCTTGAGGGTACGAGCATAGGATCCTTCCAGACAAATTTGGTTGAAATCGGTCAAACCATTAAGGAGAAGAAGCGATTTGATGGATGGATGGCCGGCCGCCATGGCATAAGTTCACTTGGTCTTTCAGGCCAGGTGAGCTAATAATGAATTCTTTGATGGAAATGTTTCGGAAACAGAATTTGCAGGAAAATCTGCATCAATAAAACATTTACTGGAGACACTGATCCAAAGACAAAAACAAATGCGTCACACTTTTGTTGTGCCATGGGCAGATTTGTCAGAAATGTTAAAAAAAATTTGACAAACAACTTGGAAATATGAGGACAAAAAGTCTAGCGCAGCGTATTTGTGACTCATTTGACTTGTGATTTACATGTTGAAGCACTAACAATAGTGAAACATGTACTTTGATCATAATACATTGAATGTATGAAGTCTGATGACTAGGCTTGTGCGATTACGTGATTAAATTGAAAATCGCAAATATTTTTTAAATCATTAATTTATATGATTAAAAATTAAATAATCGAATAATCGTGAATAAGTTCTACTGTTTATAATATTTCAATGCCAACCTTTTAATTACTTTTTTAATGAGATCGATCATGAAAATTTACATTTTTCTCAGGAGATTATTTTTGCAAATGCATCGCTGGAATGACTGGCTCGAGAATCAAGCCAGACATTCCAGTGATACATTTGCAAAAAGTCGTCTTCTCTTGGCCTGCAAATAATTTTTCTAAACACCATTGCACCTTTCGTCATTGATATGCTTTTGTTGTTATGTCTTGGTAATTTGCACCCAAGCTGATTAATCAAGTAATTGCGATTATTCTTAAATAATCGGTGGTTAATAACAACATACTGGGTGTGTCCGCCCGTGTTGGTCCAGGGGAGAAGCGTCCCTTATCCGGCTTGGTTTATGCCCATAGGCTCCATTGTGTGGAGCTGGTGTATCCAGTGTACGCAGTGTTTTGCGTCTTGGACTTGGAGACCGGTGCAAATGGCTGTATCTGACCATGGTGGCGGATATGGCCAGTTCTGCCTCTGGTGGTAGAGGGATCGCAGCCTTGTTCGAAAGCAGTTTTGAAACCGCTCACGATCTGGTATTGGTCTTCCAGTTTCCTGCTCGTGTGGTCGAACAGGGACTGGGTTAATAACATTTCAAATTCCTTGATGTGGTTCAGCCATTGTTTTTTGAAATCGTCATTCTCTCTCTGGTTTCCATGTTGCCCTAGTGAGGAGCATGCTGGGAGGTGAGTGGTCCTTCAGAGACTCCTCCAACCTCTCTAGTTGGTATTCTAGCGTAGTCAACCGGCAGGCTGCGTTGCGCCATTGCCTGTATGCTCCCAGATGTTGGTCTGCGATCGCCGGTTTCTGGTACTTGGCGGCACTGCCGTCAGCCTGGTCCCTGGTGGATGCTGATGGTGTGCTATCTTCTTCAACCCTTCTTCTTATCTGTGCTCTGACAGCTTGTGGCCTTTGAGGATCCACTGCTGAAGAGCTTGCCACTCCTACAGTTGCTGGTGCTGCTAACCGTGGTGGTTTAATGGTGGCGTTCAGGTCAAGTAGAGTGTCCGAATCCACTGAGATTAGGCTCAGTGCGGACAACGAAGGTAGTGTAACTATCTCCGTTTCTCGTGGCAACGTTTTGCTGGATGAATCCATTGTTCAAAGACAGTAAATAACAACTTAGTCAGTAATATGAGCTACTAGAAGGTTATTTAGCTTTCCCAGAGCCTCCTCTCTTCGGTTATAGAAAAAACAAAACAATCAAAGATATGATTGTCAGGCCTAAACTTCCATCAGATAATGCCCCTACACAACACAAAACCCTCTAAAAGCATGCACCACTAAGAACTGTAACATCTGCCAATGGATGCTAAAAACCAGATTCTTCTCTAGCTCACACACAGGCCTAACATACAGATCCAAGATCATAGGCAACTGCCAGACGAGTAACATCGTCTACCTACTAACTTGCAACAAATGTAAGAAACAGTATGTAGGAGAAACTCTATGCACAATCAGAATCCAAGAACATCTGAGATCGATATCAAACCTCCACAGGAATGAACGATACGACACACCCGTATCCAGACATTTCAATAAACATGGACATTCTAGAACTGACATGCAGTTTAGAATTATCCAGCTACTCTCATCAGACCCGGACGATGAAAACTCCACCCCATGGAGAAAACAGAAGGAATGTCATTGGATACACCAGCTCCACACAATGGAGCCTATGGACATAAACCAAGCCGGATAAGGGACGCTTTTCCCCTGGACCAACACACCTACTACGGACGGACACGCCCAGTACATTGTTATTAACCTTTAATTCCTAGTGTCCTCAAGAATCCATCTTTTCAGTTAGATAATATGTATCTACACATCTTTTGGTGACGTCATCACCTTCGCCATAGTCGTCACGCATTGACGTCATACCCATCACCTCGCATCTTTTTAAGATACTTTTAAATATGTCACTTTTACGTGGATTTCAGCACAAAACTATTTCCCCATCTTTAAATTTAAATAGAATTAAATTTAATTATATCATATAAAAGAACAACAAAGACGCATACTCACCTAGTTGTCGTGCTTCTCTATTTTATTCCTCTTTTATTTTCCAAAACAAACTTTCGAAACATAAATAAATTCTTCATAACTTCAAATATCTAACCAGTTTTGATTTTGTGTAACCGTGATCTATATTTCCCCATAGAAATTTCTGAAACATGTAGGATAGCCAGGGATTCCCAACACACTCCTTGTCTATCAATCCAAAACACCCACACCATAGTCGCCATATCAGAAAAAAGTGGATCCCAAAAATGCCCACTTCCAGTTGACAAAACTTCGCCTCTGATGAGTTCCACTCAAGGAACGAAACACCATGAAGTCTGAATCAAAAACAGTGATGACTACACATGATCATTACCCACACAAATAGGCAAAAATCTTCCTTCAAAGGATCTCTTTCTCTACGAACTTGACCTACAGAAACCCATAGAAATTTGTCACCAAAATTACTTATAAGCGGTAAAACAATTTAAAACCGCCAAAAAAACGCCAAAAACAGACACAACCGGTAAAACTTCCACAACCGGTAAAAATTAGCACAGCCGCCAAAAAAGTGGCCCAACCGCCAAACATGGCAGAACTGCCAAAAAAAACCCACAACTGGTAAAAAAAATACCCAACCGCCAAAATACGGGCACAACTGGTAAAAAAAATCACAACCGGTAAACTTGACCACAGCCGGTAAAATACAGATCAACCGGTAAAAATGTTGGATCACACCGCCAAACCTCCAAAAATTTCAAATGGGAGAACCGGCAATCTGGTTTTTCTCTGTCCATATATGGTCAAGATCGACTCAATCCACAGGCTCGCCCAGAAAGGGTATAAAAGGGACGAAAATTTCAGTCCAGATCATTAAGACTTGGTCTCACATCGCGACCAAGTGTCAGGCTAAATAACCTAGTAGCTCATATTACTGACTATGTTGTTATTTACTAATCTTAAATAATCAATCGTGATCATTCAGAATAATAATCGTGCAAGCCTACTGATGATGCTTACTTCTTTGTTCTGACAGGTGTGAAGCAGATACCGCAGAAGCATGCTGATGACACTAATGATGAGCACAATGAAGAAGCAGGATGTCCAGGGAAGAAGTCATGTGCTCGGAGTGGTAACAGTCTGTTTGGTAACACCCCAGAGGCACCTGTCTTCATGACACCAGGTCTGATATAACGTTTAATCCCAGAAATTACAGTGTCTCAATAGAGGCGTCAGATCTGTTACTCAAGTATCTGATGTCATTTGTCAAATGTCACGTATGAGCTAATGTCACAATAAAAATAACGGCCCTGTCACGAAAATTGAAATATCTGTCATGAAGGTGCATAAATTGTGTCTTTGATGAATTTATAATTTAATAACTAAATTCTGTTGAATATTTTGAAAATAATTTGACTGGGAGTTGCTGCTACCATAGGTAGTGGACATCTAGCTCCCTGACAGGATAGGATTAGTGAACTCCTAACTCCCTGACATGATTAGTGGACAGTGGGCACCTAACTCCCTCGCAGGATTAGTTGAGACCTAACTCCCTGCCAGTTCTAGCTAAGCTCTTCCCACTTTGTTCATGATGGAATTGATTTGTATACTTTTAACCATGAAATACTAGCGTTCCAATTTCAAGGTATCGGTACAGGTAAGCTTTTGAATATTTTGAAACTAATTTGACTGAGATCTGGTGCTCCAAGTCAAATTAGTTTCAAAATATTTTTAAATTGTAAATTCATCAAATACCTTCAATTAATAAACTAATGAAGGACCTTTTGTTTCACTTCAAGAGTACTTACCTCCCTAATACTCTTTGATATTGCTAAATATCGGCTTTCACTCAATAAACACTCAGAATAAAAACAGTTAGGTGCCCCTACTGGGCAGGGAGTCAGAGTGTAGTCCGGCGGATGCCCGCCCCACCAACGCGCATGCGCAGACTAGCACTTCCTCTTTGCTAATTTATTGGCAGAGAGTAAACACATGTTTTTGTGATTTACGCTCTTCGCTTGTTTTTTTAGTCATTTAAACTGTTAGATAAGAAGTTGAACACCTGTTTATGATGTCGGAAAGAGTGACTTCGCCGGAGGAGGGCCCGGGACCTATCCATCAGGTGACTTCTATTATATTTTAGCGAGTTTTTCCCGGTGTAATGTGTTTCCGGGACTCGCGTTTACCGTGATAAGCGCCTAGTTTAGTTGTTTTATTTCAACATGGTGCTATATAATACTAATCTCTCTTTGTGTTTATGTCCACAGGTATCTGGCAGGATATGTAATGGACATCACAGCATCAGAGGGTTTGTTTCTCTCCACCAAGGTTCCATTTCCTACTAATACTGTTAGGTTATCTAACCAAAAATTCTATGTCCAGTGATTCGGAGGCCTCATATGAAGGTCTTCTCACTTTGCCCTCTTGATCCAATTCCTTCCCCTAAGGTGGAGAGAGTTAAGAGGCGTAGTCTTGGTGGAGTGCTCCAGTTCATCACGTTGGATGGTTTGTCTATACAAGGTGTCAGGTATCTAGTTAATGATATGAGGTGATGTTAATTATTTAAGCAAAATTAACTATAATTGCCATTGCTATCATTGTGTATCTGATGGTTGTGTAGTCTGAATATCTATCCTGGAGATGTTCTGGTTATGTATACAATTCGTCCTTACACCTGGATGTTGTTTCGGATCGATTTAATTTCTGTCATGGGATTAATGACGTCAAAATCAGCCTTGCTCTTTATTAACAATTAAAGTTTGTCCAACGCTGGTTTCAGTTGATTAGTGATCCTTATGATCATTTCCCTCTCTTTTAGTTTGGTTTTGAGAACAGAATTACTCATTGTCCTCGTCCTGTTTCAGAGACCTGGTTGCTCATCCTGTGGACGTTTTCTTAAGGAAAAGTTCATCCCTCACCTCTGTTTTCATTGTAGCCCCTGTGGGGCATTGCTCAATTGTGAGGTTTGTAAGCATTGGGGGGGGGGGGGGGTGGGGGGGGGGGGAGATAATGGCCGAGTTTTTATGCTTGCAGGCCAAGGACAAGGTTGTGGAGGAGGAGAGGAAGCAGAAAAGAGAGGGTGTAAGTAAAAAGGGTAAGAGGAAGGCCTCGTCCTCAGTGGACATGGAGGCCTTCCGTAGTGAGATGTTGGGAGAGATGAAGAGGACAATAAAGGATTTGGTTCCAGAGTTGCTTCATGGCATGCTTCCTGGACCAAATCCTTTGTTGTCCTCATCATCTGCTTCGGGACAGGTAATCCCCACCTCTGAATCACCATTCCGTAGGCCGTTACCAGTTTTCGAGGATTCAGAGGTGGCCCCATTAGAGGGGGGCGTTCCACGACCCTGGCAGCAGGCTTGCCGCGCCGAGGGGTCATGGATGGCTGTCGCTGGAACCTGCTGGCTGCTTATCAGCCCAGGGGTATCCGCACGCCGCAGGTGCCAGTACCTCCTATGGCACCTTTCCTGGCCAGTCCGGGTTAACTCTCTTTGCTGACCCGGAGTCTAATCTTTCTGGCCAGGAAGAAGAGGATTACCTGTTAGGGTCGCCGTCTGATGACGTGACCATGGATTATGACGTCTGTGCACCCCTCGCAGGGAATACAGGCGACATATTCCATGGTTCTACACACGCAGGAGTAGAATTCACGGCTCAGAACGTGGCCCTGGGCGGTGCTGATGGCCAGCTGTACCGCATACCTCGGCTTGCCGAAAGTATTGCTGGTGCTGGTCGGGGCCGTGGTGGGGCGGTATCTGCCCCGCGCTCTACCACGGCACCTGCTTCTGGACAAGCCAGTCAGATTACCATGCCTGCTCTTTCGGGCCCGCATGCTTTCTCTGGCTTGCCAGGAGTGTCAGCTTATCCGCCGTCAAGCTCTGCTGCGTGTGCTCAGGAGGAAGACGAAGGCCCTCGTCTAGTAGAACACTCGCAGCTAGCCACGGAGGAGGATTGGTCTGATGCTTGTCAATGGCTGATAAGTGTTAGGCCAGACCTGCCCGTGGAGCAGTCGGCTAGCCAGCGTGACCACAGGCCGTGGTTAGCTGGTAAAGCCACTGCTAGCACTATGCCATCTCTGCCGTTAGCAGAGCATATCGTGGATATGTTCTCGGCGGCGGAGACGTCCATCAAGGCGAATGGGCGTCTCGCGAAGGCCCCTCGCGAGGTAGCAAGGCGCTGCCGCATCGTGCCTGTGGATTACCAGAGGTACAGTGTGGTACCCAAGCCTAGCGTGGATGACCGCGAGGCTTTGGGTGAGGATGCATGGCCAGGCTCCCGTTCTGACACGGGAGCTTTGTGTTCGAACGCGTTGCGTTCGGCCAATGCTGTGTTGCGTGATGCGGAGGAGAGTGGGAGAGCTTCTATTGCGGCGCTGTCTCACGTCTCCCAGCTGTTACAGGGGGTAGTAACAGCATCCGCCTCACACCAACCGAGCCCGGTCACAGTCCAGAGAGCCATCCAGGATGGTATCAACCTGGCTCTGGACTGTATGACTCGGGCGGTGACCAGGAGTGTCCGGGCGAGGCGCACGTTCGCGCTGGACAACCTGTGCCGATCCCAGGACCTGTACAATAGGCTACTGCGTACGCCTATGACAGGTGCTGGTCTCTTTGGAGGTGAGGGATGTAGGCACCTCCAGGAGACGGTTACTCTGGTGAATAACCAGAGGGCGCTGTGCGAGCAGTTTGAGGTGCTCCGTAGGGAGCGCGTTCGTGCAGCACCCCCTGCATATCGTCCCCTGCAGGCTCGAGGAGGTGGCCAGGTCAGAGGCCAGCCTCCATCGCAGCCTCGGCCGCGTGCGAGTCGGCCAGCAGTGAGGGGGGCGCAGGCTCCTCAGGCGCAGTCAGCCAGGCAACCCCGCGCACCGAGGTGCGCGCGGTGCTGGTCGTGCCGCGCTAGGATCTGGTCGTAGTAATCGTGCCTGATGGGCCGGTTACCATGGTGAGAACCACTCCGGTGTTTCTGGCGAAGGAGACAGTGCCACTCTTGCACTCCTTATGTCCACCTCTCTCCCTAGGTGGACTGGTGGGAGGCCGGCTGGCCGACCACATGCAAGAGTGGGAGTGGTTGACTCAGGACCGCTTAGTCTTGCGATGCCTTTCAGTCGGGTATCATCCCGATTGGATGACAGGCCCGCCATCGCGGCTGTCTCTGGTGCCAATCTGGACTCCAAATCCGAGAGATCCAGATCAAAGGTTGTGTATCGAGGAGGAGATAAACTCCCTCATACAGAAAGGAGCAATTCAGCCGGCACAGAAGTGTCCGGGCTTCTATTCAACCGTGTTATTGGTGACAAAAAACACCGGAGGGTCGAGACCAATTATCAACCTCAAGCCATTGAACAAGTTCATAGAGACGCCCAGTTTCAAGATGGAGACTGTGCGCTCGGTGTTGGCGGGGTTGGAGAGGGCATGTGGACAGCTTCAATAGATTTGAAGGATGCTTATTTCCACATCCCCATAGCGAGGAGTTTCCGTCACTTCCTGAGATTTGCATTCCAGGGCAGACAGTGGGAATTCAGGGTGTTACCCTTCGGAATTTCCACGGCTCCTCAGGTTTTCACCCGTGTGGTTCTTGCGATTACCGCATACCTCCGCAGGAGAAGCATAGCAGTCCACACGTACATAGACGACTGGCTGTTAAAGGCACACACCCAGGGAAGTTTGTCGGCCAATCTGGAGATTGTTTTGAAGACTCTCACAGACTTAGGCTGGATGATCAATTTCCAAAAATCAGAGCTGACTCCATCCCAGAAGTTTGTTTACCTGGGGATGTTCTTCGATCTAGAGACAGGATATGTTTATCCTACTCAGGAGAGAGTTCAGACACTCATCTCATTAATTCAGTCAGTGTGCGACAGTCGTCATGTCCTGGCACGGGTTTACTTGAGAATGCTGGGGTTGATGGTTTCGTTGGAACCAGTCATTCCTCAGGCCGCCTTATGCAGGCGGCCGATCCAGTTATTTCTCATGACGCAATGGACCCAGAGTACAGGTTCACTGGACTCGAACGTGTCAGTGTTGGCGCCTCTAATTCACCACCTGCAATGGTGGTTGGACACAGAGAATCTCCTGGTGGGGGTTATGCTAACCCCTCCTCACCCTCAGGTAACTGTGTATACAGATGCCTCGATGGAGGGGTGGGGAGCTTGCCTGGAAGAATCCACGATATCAGGGCTTTGGGATCTGGAACAGTCGAAGGAACATATCAATCTACTGGAATTAAGAGCAGTAGTCCTGGGCCTGGAACATTTCTTACAGAAAGTTCAGGGCAAGATTGTTCTTATTCGTTCAGACAGCTCAACAGTAGTGACTTACATAAACCGACAGGGCGGAACGAAGTCGCCCAGTCTCTGTATGATGACATGGAGACTGCTTTGTTGGTGCCTGGATCACAGGATTACCTTGAAAGCAGTTCATATTCCGGGAAGGTTAAATCTCCTAGCAGACTCATTGAGCCGGAGGATGAGTGTTTTACCGACGGAATGGCAACTAAATCAATGTGTGGCGGATCATCTGTTCGACCATTGGGGGAAACCCAACATCGATTTGTTCGCAACGAAGAGGAATGCGAAGATGACGACGTACGTCTCTCCGATTCCAGATCCAAGCGCTTTCGCAACAGATGCGTTAGCTATCAGCTGGGCGGGAATGTATGCATACGCATTCCCTCCAGCAATCCTGATTCCAAAAATTCTTCAGAAAATCAGACAGGAGGAATGCCAAGTGCTTCTGATCGCCCCAAATTGGCCAAGCCGATCATGGTATACGGATCTGCTGGACCTTCTGGTCTGCAATCCGGTTCCTCTGCCTCTGATGGACGACATTATCTTCCAGGGCAAGGCCCTTCACAACAATCCATCAATGTTCTGATTGACTGCGTGGATGTTGTCAAGGAATCTAGAATTAAGGAGGGCTTTTCTGAGCAAGCAGCCATGTTTATGGCCAAAGCCAGGAGGGGGTCAACCTCCCGAGCATATAATTATAAAATCAACAGATTTGCAGGATGGTGCTCAAAAAGATGTATTGATCCCATGGATTCATCTATTCAGGTAGTAGCTGATTTCCTCTGTCACCTGTATGATGCCTATAGCCTCAAGCCTAACTCTATTGCTGGTTATAAGTCAACTTTAATGACTGTTATCCCTTGCTTGACTGATAGGGGAAGTGATGAAGTAAGTACATTAAATGTATTAATTAAAGGCATGGGCAATCTAAGACCAAGGAATCCCCCGGTGATTCCGTCTTGGAGTTTATCTCTAGTGCTTCAGGTACTATGTGATACGCCTTTTGAACCACTTAGTTCCATTTCTATGAAAATATTAACTCTTAAAACTGTATTTTTAATTGCTGCGGCCTCGGCTAGGCGTAGGAGCGAAATTCATGCCTTATCAGCCGAGGACGACCGTTTTGTGGTTACAGGGGAAGGCCTTAAGCTTCTACCTAGGATTAATTTCTTGGCTAAGAATCAGTCTTTGAAATATCCAGGTCAACCTATTTTTTTGCCAGCTTTAACTAGATATGATCCTAATTCTAAAGCATGGTGTCCCGTCCGGGCGCTGCTCCGGTACAAACAACGTACTTCGGAGTGGCGGACGGACCAGTCAGCGTTATGGTTGTCATATATTGAACCCCATGGCAGGGCGTCTAAGGACACCATTTCCAGGTGGATTGTAGAGTGTATTCAGTTTTGTCATAAATCCGCCATCGGTAAGCAGGTTGACATGGCCAAGGCTCACAGTGTCCGCGGCGTAGTGACTTCCACTGCCCTATTTAATGGGGTCCCTGTGGATGACATTATGTCAGTTGCACAGTGGCACTGTGAGTCAAGTTTTACAGACCATTATCTCCGTGACACCTCAAATCCTCTCGCCTTGTCGATTTTGAAAAAATAACTAGGTGTACTTTTTTTATGAGATTTCCTCATTGCTTATATATATCACAATTAATTAATGGAAACAACCACTTTTTGGGACTGCATCAGCCTTCACCACTGGGAAGATGATGTCAGCAGCCAAGTTCAACAAGGTCAGTCTTGTTCATGTGTTGTTCCTTGTTGATTGTATTGTCACGTGACCCTTTGTTATTAATATGGTTATGGTTTGTGTGTTTATGTGGTTCATCATTGAGAGTGTACGAAAATGGAGCCTTTTCGTCTCTGTCCTATAGTACATGGCACTGGTACGTAGAGAGCGTATGGGACATTGAGGTCATTCGAGTCTTCCTCCCAGGAAGGGTGGGGGGGTGTGGGGGGTGGAGAGCGCATATGACATCGGTCATCTCTCATCCATCGGTTTGTGTTAGCCGATGTTTTGTCA
>CM067374.1:135994507-136001135 GCA_034401795.1 Chaetoderma sp. LZ-2023a
TAGAGTATTATTGATCAGTAATGTTGGTCCTACTATTTTGTGAAGTTACGCATATTTTTACCTGATTTCCATACATTGCATACATGATTATTTTTGTGTCTAAACCCTTTAGCTCATGTGTGCGTGTCCCCTTCCCCTCTAATTAAATTATGTCGTTTAACATCACACTTGTCTGCCTCATTTCTTTCTAGGTGCGAAACAGATTTATCAAACAAATCCTGTGTGTAATCCTAATGTGGCCAAAATAGAGACGGACAGTGCAACGGAGAGATTGAATCTCATGCCACAGAGATGCGATCTCACACCACAAAGACCCGAGCTGACTAGCAGAATGCAGGTTAATACAACTTCAAGATACAGATTGCTCTTCCCCCCCCCCCATCCCTACCCCAGTTCACGTACTCAACCACCATATCTTAGTATGAGGTTTAGCTTGTCTAACCTGATAGCATAACAGAGGCTGTGTGTTGTGTAAACAATACATTATGATAGCTCTGTTGATGTTGTCATGGAAACAATACACTGTGTAATAGCTCTGTTGTTGTCATGGAAACAATACACTCTGATTACTCTTTGTT
Organism: Chaetoderma sp. LZ-2023a; assembly: GCA_034401795.1. Classification (NCBI taxonomy): domain Eukaryota; kingdom Metazoa; phylum Mollusca; class Caudofoveata; order Chaetodermatida; family Chaetodermatidae; genus Chaetoderma; species Chaetoderma sp. LZ-2023a. The sequence continues at coordinate 135,995,086 of CM067374.1, forward strand.
GTTGTCATGGAAACAATGCACTGGGATAGCTCAGTTGTCGTTATCATGGAAACAATACACTGAGAGCATTGTTATTGTTGTCATGGAAATAATTCCTTAGAATAGCTCTGTTGTTGTTGTTGTCATGGAAACAATACAGTGCGATAGCTCTCTTGATGTTGTCATGGAAACAGTACAATGGGAAACATATGTGCACTGTGTATCATTTTATACCCGGTGAAGAATATTAGTTGAGGTTTCAATCAAATTATCAATACCCGTTTTGCCTAATAGCTTGCAGTTAATGAAAGCTGTCATGTATCTATCCAGCAGGCACATGACGTTGTTTCAACATTGAAATCACGTCATGACATGATTTCAAAGGGGATTCAAGGTTGAAACAACGTCATGTGGCTGCTGGGTAGGTAGTAGTATGTTTCTGGTGTCTGTATGATTATAGCTTTCTGCCTGTGTTTTTTACCTTTACGCTTAAACCCTTTACGCCTTGAATTTGTTGAAGAAAATTTGAATTTTTTTCAAAGAAAATGTCAATTTGCAGAGCAAGAGAAGACTATTTTTTAAAGTTTAGCACTGGAATGACTGGCTCGGTTATCGAGCCACATTCCAGTGGTAAAATTTTCAAAAATAGTCCTCTCTTGGTCTGCAAATTGACATTTCTCAAGACCATTGCAGAAGCGTTTTTTGGCTGATATAAGTGTTAAATCGTTAATACTCAAATTGGTTCAAGCAAATCTCCACTTGCAAATCAAGAGATTATTTTTTATAAAGTTTACCACAGTGGTAGATTTTCAAAGATATTCTTGTTGTCCGCTGGAGACACCATTTTTGGTCACCTTGAGAGTTAAATGGTTTACTGTCTGTTTGTGTGTGATTTTAACTCGTTTGTGGCTGACTTTAACTGTCTGTCTGTGTCTGATTAACTGTCTGTGTCTGACTTTAACTGTCTGTCTGTGTCAGACTTTAACTGTCTGTCTGTGTCTAACTTTAACTGTCTGTTTGAGTCTGACTTTAACTTTCTACTTCAAATTATACTTACCAGATGTACTATTATGATAATGCCTATTATCTAGTCTAGCTCAAAATAAACAATTAAAACTCCGCACTCTCCTGGTCCTGCCCATACTGTTTCCGGGAATCACCATAGCCGCAGGTACCGAGTCAATTCCCAATCACAGTCAGATTCGTCTATTTTGCGCTTTTGTCAAGTCGCAATTTTAGTGTGCTCAAATTTTTGTTATTTTAAGCGGTTATCGGTTGTTGTGAGGAATACTATCGGTGGCTTCATGGAGGAACTAGGAAAATCATTACATGGGCAGGTTGTATCAATCTAGAATTTATACATTCGTGCCATAATGACTGTTTGAAATTTCCTTAAATTGGCACATTGTTTTAAAATGTTAGCCATTGTTGGAGTCGTTTCTGTACCCGTTAACTTTTAGTTTTAATTCGGGTACTCGGTTAATTTCTCTTGCGACTCGGTTCCTCTAAAGATGGATGCGTCCTTAGCCAAGATGGCAGCGCCCATGAATTATGTCTTGCTTGGCTTGGCGTGTCTAGGCACTGTTTCGCCGATTTTTAGCTCTCACTTCATTGTCGAGGGTGTTTGTAGTGATCGGTGTTGTATTCTTGGTTGTTTAACGTTAGTTAACTGCTGAGTTGTGTTTTTTAATTTTCACTCAAAAAAGTTTCAAATATTTCATGCCTAAAGGCTTGATTATCATTAATTTAAGAGAAAGTTAATGTGTTCTAAGAAATTCTTTTAACTATCAAGTCGATTGTGCGTATTGCTCGTCATCGTTTGTCATGTGCAGCGTTTTAATTCTTCTCTGTGTTCGCAGAAACCAAAGAACCAGGACACTTTGTGCCAGAAATGCAACAGGTTCATGAAGCGCAAGTACTCAGGACATCACTGTGTAGCATGCGCAAAGTGTAAGGTTGGAAGCCCATGTGATGTGTGCGCCAAGTGGTCGTCGGCAATGGTGGCAGAGTTTGATAGGGATCGACATGCGCGTCTGGAGAGGATCGCGAGGGAAAAGGCGGCGAAGCTGGACCAGGCGTCTCTGAAGGGACTGGAAGGTCGTCTGAATGACCGCATAGATTCAGCTCTGGGCGTAGGGGCGGCCCAGTTCAAGGCAATGTTCGACTCATTGCAGTCCACGGTCCCGTCGATGCAAGCTAGTGCAGGACAACCCTTAGGTGGTCCGGCTAGTTCTGCGGAGGGTCAAGCACCTGCCCCTTCTCTGTCCTTGGCTCAAGAGCCGACGATAGAGGAGGAAGATCTTCTTATGGAAGATTCCGGCATGCCGGATATTTCGATGACGGCAATGCCTAGTACTTCCCAGGGGTCTCCCTCGGGATTGTACGGGTTTGCCAGGCGGATGGTGATATCGACGTTCCGTCGGTTTATTTTCCATCCGCTGTTTGTGCAACCAGAGGTGTCGGCGGAGCCGTGTTTTGCGGTTCCTGCCGGTATCCCGGCGGCTTTGGGTGCGGCTCCTATCGGAGTGCCATCACCTGCTGTAGGTAAAGCGGTCATGGTCCCGACTCCCGTGCTGGAGCCGATGGACTGCGGAGAATCCTGGTCCGGCGATTCGTTGGACACCGGTGCCGCTGGTAGTCGAGCTATGGATGCGCTCTGTCTTGGCAGAGGGGTGTCTCATAGCTCTCAGCATGGATCGTCGGTGGCCCTCTCATCTAAGGGAGAGAGGGAGGATGAAAACGGAAGTTCTTTAATGGACGAGTCCGTTTTCTGCACCGAAGCTGAATGGGTGCAGGTCCTTGGATGGATGTCCGATCGTCTCGGGTTGGCATCTGATCTGGGAGCTCAGCTCGATCCGGCGATGGAGCGGATGTCAGAGCGAGCGGCTAGCGCTCTGTCAAGTGGCTCTTCTGCCATGCCAACACTCCTGTTGGACACGCAGACTTCCGACATGCTGGAAGTTGCGACATACCGTCTGGTTCAGCCGGAGTATGCATTGCCCAAGGCCCCGAAGGGGTATAAGGAGTAGGGTCCGTTTTCCGGAGCTGGCCTACCATCAGTATGCCCGGGTTCTACGGCTTTCCGTAGGCGAGAGGCGCTGAATAGGCCGTTGGCTGGGAAGGCTAAGGGGCGTTCTCGTCCTTTGGTTTCGCAGACCAATAAAGATCCGTTCAATGGGCTGATGCTCATTGAAGATGCAGCGAGGGCAGCCATGGCTGCGCTCTCGCACGGGTGTACCGTCCTGCAGGGTATGCTGGCCTGCGCGGCGGAAGGTGGACAGGTGCCAGAGGCTGCTCCCGGAGTTATTCGGGACACCATGCGCCTGTCTCAAGATTGCCTGGCCAGGGTGATCACAAGGACATTGGCAGAGCGACGGAGAATGGTTCTCGATTGTGTAGAACCAGGACCGGAGATGAGGGCTGCATTGTCTTCTGCGCCTTTCATCGGTCCAGGCTTGTTCGGCGGCTCGGCACGGCAAGCTCTCCAAGGTTGCGTCAATGGTTGCGGAGCAAGAAGTGGTCGGCAAGTCGTGGAAGTCGACTAAAAGGACACAGCCGCAGCAGTCCTACTGCCAACATCGACAGGAGCAGCAGAGGCAGCGTCCAAGATCGCCCTTCCGTCCTTCTGGCCGTGATGCCCATAGGCCATCCGGATCACAAGGACCTGGCCGTTCGTCCTCATACAAGTCCTCTAATAAGAGGCCGTATGAGGATGACAAGAAGGGTGGCGGTTCGGGCCGCGGCGGCTACCGTAAGGATAGCCGTGGCGGCGGTTCCGGACCGTCGTATTACAAGAAGCCGCGGGGCGGCCGTGGAGGTCGTTCCTGACGGGTTTCCGGCGGAACCAGATCCGGTAACGTTAGGAACGAATGGAGTCGAGAATCTTCACCCAAGCGATTTAGCGTCTTCTCGTGCAGATTCCTTCCGTCGGAGGCAGGCTTCAACTGTTCCTAAGCCAATGGGAACAGGTCGTGCACGATTGTTTAGTCTGTCAATGGATAAGAAACGGCTACGATCCGGACTGGCTCATCCATCAATCGTTAGTTCCGTTATCATCGACTCCAATATGGACTCTCGTTCCAAGGGAATCAGATCGTCTAGACGCCATTTGCTCAGAAATAGAATCTCTTCGTCAGAAGAATGCGATTCATCTAGTCCGCAATCAGTCTTCTCTGGGCTTCTATTCGATCATGTTCCTCGTTCCGAAGCGTACCGGAGGATGGAGACCAATTCTCAATCTCAGACCGTTGAACAAATTTATTCTTTCTCCCAAGTTTCAGATGGAGACTGTAGCAGCGGTAAAGACAGGGCTGAGAAAAGGCATGTGGGCAGTGTCGATAGATCTGAAGGATACATATTTTCATATTCCAATGTCAATTCCTTTTCAGAAATACCTTCGCTTTGCATTCCAAGACAATGTTTAGGAATTCAGTGCACTTCCATTCGGCCTGACCACTGCTCCGAGGGTCTTCACCAAAGTGGTTCTCGCCATGACTTCTTTACTTCGCAGGAGAAACATAGCTGTTCACACTTACATAGACGACTGGCTGCTAAAGGCGGGGAATCCAGTCACTCTGCGCAGCAATCTTCAGGTGGTCCTAGCCTTAGTAAAGGATCTAGGATGGATTGTGAATCTAGAGAAATCAGAACTGACTCTGTTTGTTTATCTGGGAATATTTTTCAATCTCAGGGATGGCGTAGCTTTTCCGGCGGAGAGCAGAGTCAAGAGCCTGATTGCAGTTGTGGAGTCGGTTTCTCTAGGAGCCTATCTGATGGCGCGCCAATTTCTCAGGATACTGGGTTTACTAGTATCTCTGGAGAAGGTGGTTCCATATGCGGCACTCAGGCGCAGGCCAATTCAGATGTATCTAATGTCATTCTGGTCTCAGAGAACAGATCCGTTATCTGTGAGGATACCAGTAAAAGAACCATTGATATTCCACCTTCAGTGGTGGTTATCGGAACAGAATCTCCTGCGAGGTGTTCCTCTACAACTTCCTCAACCTCAGATGTCCATCTACACGGATGCATCGTTGACGGGTTGGGGAGCGGTATTGGACGATCAGTCAGTGTCAGGGGAATGGGATCGGACCAATGCGCAGAAACATATCAATGCGCTCGAACTATTAGCTGTGGTATTTGCACTTCGAAAGTTCGAGAGTCTAATTCATTACAAAATTGTCCTAATAAGGACAGACAACTCAACAGTGGTGTCTTATTTGAACCGCCAGGGCGGGACGAGATCACCTGAGTTGTGTATGATGGTTTGGAACCTTCTGCTGTGGTGCCAAGAGAGGAATGTTATTCTTCGGGCAGCACACATTCCAGGAAGATTGATATCGACCTGTTTGCGATGAATCAAAACGCAAAGATGGTCACTTACGTGTCACCGATCCCGGACCCGCTAGCTCTAGTGGTAGACGCACTGGCGATAAGTTGGAAGGGAATGTACGCGTATGCGTATCCTCCAACAATTCTCATCCCAAAGGTTCTGACAAAGATAAGAGAGGGAATATGTCAAGTGCTACTGATCTCCCCTTATTGGCCAGGCCGATCATGGTTTACGGATCTGCTGGACCTTCTGGTCTGCAATCCAATCCCTCTTCCAGACAGAAGAGATTTAATCTCTCAGAACAAGGGTCTGTACCTTCACGACAGACCAGAAATGTTCAAATTGACTGCATGGATGTTATCAAGCAGCGTGCAATTGAGGGTGGCTTTTCTGAGCAAGCAGCGAAGTTTGTTGCTTCGGCCAGAAGAGTTTCAACCACAAAGACATATAATTATAGAATCAACAAATTTGCAGAGTGGTGCGAGAGAAGAGATATTAATCCCTTTTCTGCATCTGTTCAACACGTAGCAGATTTTATCTGTCATTTATACGAAGTTGACAAACTTGTACCTTCTACCCTAGCAGCATATAAGTCTGCATTAGCTTCAGTCATTCCCAGTCTGGCCATTGAAGGAGTGGAGAATGACACCTTGAATGAAGTTATTAAAGGAATGAGCAATCTGCGACCTAGACAGCCAATTCCTATCCCAGCATGGAATCTATCTCTAGTTCTACAGGT
>CM067374.1:136001635-136206952 GCA_034401795.1 Chaetoderma sp. LZ-2023a
ACGACACGACGATGTTTTTAGGGCATGCGCCCTTTGAACCGATTAGATCTATTGACATTAAACTGTTAACTATTAAATCAGTTTTCTTGGTTGCAGCAGCGTCGGCGAGAAGGAGAAGCGAAATTCATGTGCTTTCTGCCGAACAAGACCGTTGTGTCGTCACGGGTGAAGGTTTAAGACTACTTCCACGTCTTTGTTTCCTGGCAAAGAATCAGTCACTTAAATATCCAGGACAGCCAATCAATTTGCCACGTTTAACTAGACATGACCCAAACTCTTCTGCTTGGTGTCCTGTCAGATGTCTGAAAATGTATAAGAAACGTACTGATGAGTGGAGAGATTACCCGAAATCTCTGTGGTTATGTCTCAAAGCGCCGCATTTACGTGCCTCGAAAGATACTATTTCTCATTGGATAGTTGACGCTATTCAGATGTCGCACAAAATCGCTACAAGAAAGCAGATTGATTGTGCGAATGCCCATCAGGTCCAAGCACTAGCAGCATCATCGGCCTTTTATACGGGTGTCTCATTAGAGGAGGTGATGTCTGTAGCACAATGGTATGCCGAGTCGTCATTCACTGATTTCTACCTTCGCGACATCTCCAGCACACTTAATCCGGTAGCCGTCGCCAATTTGTCCAATCTAAACTAAGCCACTTCCGACCACTACTTCGCACACATCACAAAGTCTTCCACTTACACTGAACAATCGCTATGCACATGACTGAGTACGACCGTGGATTGGGCCGAGCTCCTGTGATGATCAAGAAAAGATCAAGCACTCAAAATGGTGAGTGTTTACATTAATTAAGTGACTATAAATATGTTTACTTACAGTCGAAATACCAGACTGCTTAGGTAAATAGTCTGGTTCAAGAGTATACTTATCCTCTCAAACAGACATTAGACTCATTCCAATTTGAAAATCTAATCGATATACTGATGTTTTTTCAAAATTAGAAGTTGTAGTAGCTTCTTTGCACTCTACTGGACTGCCCTAGCTGAGACTTGGGGCTGACACGGGTCTGGTGGGTGTTGCATCCCCATTGACAACCCTCTGAATTTTGTGCGGACAAAAGAGGGGGGGGGGGAGCGTGGTCTAGACCATGGAAGTTTAGCACTCTATGAGTCAGATGGCAGAACCCAAGCGTATGCCAAGGTTCTAGTCTCTTCACAACCTTCTCTGTTGGATGGTAGATGAGTGCTGGTTCGAGCCTCACCTCCTCCCACCGGCATTTCCTGGCTGTCAAAATCCGGAGTTTATCATAATAGTACATCTGGTAAGTATTATTCGAAGTAGAATCAAAAAAGCATCCGCTTTTGTTTCTACGAGAATTCTTAATAGTTACCAGATGTACTATGGCCATGCCTCAGCCGCCCCGCTGAGGTGAGGCTGAGCTGCTTTCGCTGTTTGCCAAGGCAAATATAAGACAAATCTGACTATGATTGGGAATTGACTCGGTACCTGCGGCTATGGTGATTCCCGGACACAGTATGGGCAGGACCAGGAGAGTGCGGAGTTTTAATTGTTTATTTTGAGCTAGACTAGATAATAGGCATTATCATAATAGTACATCTGGTAAGTATTAAGAATTCTCGTAGAAACAAAAGCGGATGCTTTTTTGAGTCTGTTTGTGTCTGACTTTAACTGTCTGTCTGAGTCCGACTTTAACTGTCTGTCTGTGTCTGACTTTAACTGTCTGTTTGTGTCATACTTTAACTGTCTGTCTGTGTCTGACTTTAACTGTCTGTCTGTGTCTGACTTTAACTGTTTGAGTCTGACTTTAACTGTCTGTTTGTGTCTGACTTTAACTGTCTGTCTGTGTCTGACTTTAATTGTCTGTCTGTGTCTGACTTTAACTGTTTGAGTCTGACTAACTGTCTGTTTGTGTCTGACTTTAATTGTCTGTCTGTGTCTGACTTTAACTGTGTGTTTGAGTCCGACTAACTGTCTGTTTGTGTCAGACTTTAACTGTCTGTTTGAGTCTGACTTTAACTGTCTGTCTGTGTCTGACTTTAACTGTCTGTTTGTGTCAGACTAACTGTCTGTCTGTGTCTGACTTTAACTGTCTGTTTGTGTCAGACTAACTGTCTGTCTGTGTCTGACTTTAACTGTCTGTCTGTGTCTGACTTTAACTGTCTGTTTGTGTCAGACTTTAACTGTCTGTCTGTGTCTGACTTTAGCTGTCTGTCGGTGTCTGACTTTAACTGTCTGTCTGTGTCTGACTTTAACTGTCTGTCTGTGTCTGACTTTAACTGTTTGAGTCTGACTTTAACTGTCTGTTTGTGTCTGACTTTAATTGTTTGAGTCTGACTTTAACTGTCTGTTTGAGTCCGACTTTAACTGTCTGTCTGTGTCTGACTTTAAATGTCTGTTTGTGTCAGACTTTAACTGTCTATCTGTGTCTGACTTTAACTGTCTGTTTGTGTCAGACTTTAACTGTCTGTCTGTGTCTGACTTTAACTGTCTGTCTGTGTGACTTTAACTGTCTGTCTGAGTCCGACTGTAACTGTCTGTTTATGTCTGACTTTAACTGTCTGTTTGTGTCAGACTTTAACTGGTTGAGTTTGACTTTAACTGTCTGTTTGTGTCTGACTTTAATTGTCTGTCTGTGTCCGACTAACTGTCTGTCTGTGTCTGACTAACTGTCTGTCTGTGTCTGACTTTAACTGTTTGAGATTGACTTTAACTGTCTGTTTGAGTCTGACTTTAACTGTCTGTTTGTGTCGGACTTTAACTGTCTGTTTGTGTCAGACTTTAACTGTCTGTCTGTGTCTGACTTTAACTGTCTGTTTGTGTCAGACTTTAACTGTCTGTCTGTGTCTGACTTTAACTGTCTGTTTGTGTCAGACTTTAACTGTCTGTCTGTGTCTGACTTTAACTGTCTGTCTGTGGCTGGCTTTAACTGTCTGTCTGAGTCCGACTTTAACTGTCTGTTTGTGTCAGACTTTAACTGTCTGTTTGAGTCTGACTTTAACTGTCTGTCTGTGTCTGACTTTAACTGTCTGTTTGAGTCCGACTTTAACTGTCTGTTTGTGTCAGACTTTAACTGTCTGTTTGAGTCTGACTTTAACTGTCTGTCTGTGTCTGACTTTAACTGTCTGTTTGTGTCAGACTTTAACTGTCTGTCTGTGTCTGACTTTAACTGTCTGTTTGTGTCAGACTTTAACTGTCTGTCTGTGTCTGACTTTAGCTGTCTGTCTGTGTCTGACTTTAACTGTCTGTCTGTGTCTGACTTTAACTGTCTGTCTGTGTCTGACTTTAACTGTTTGAGTCTGACTTTAACTGTCTGTTTGTGTCTGACTTTAACTGTGTGTTTGTGTCTGACTTTAACTGTCTGTTTGTGTCTGACTTTAACTGTCTGTCTGTGTCTGACTTTAACTGTCTGTTTGAGTCTGACTTTAACTCTGTCTGTTTGAGTCTGACTTTATCTGTCTGTTTAAGTCTGACTTTAACTGTCTGAGTCTGACTTTAACTGTCTGTTTGTGTTTATCGAACTTGGACTACTTGTATTGTCTGTGTTGTATTTCAGCTATTTTCTGGAATCGCTCCAGTTCGGCTGTCCGCCGCGGCATCTAACGTTACAGATATTAACATAACCCATTCATTGCAACAACACAGGAAGGGAACTCCACCAGACCCGCGTTTGATTTGCAGCCCCGCTCACACTGGTCGTGCTATAACACCTCCTCAGCCATCACTCCTTACTTCAAAACCTGATTATAGCAGTAAAACAAACCAGGCACCGACGGTACCGGTACCATTAACGGAGAGAAACAGTCAAACAGACCTTCCAGCACCGCCTGTATTTTTACGCAAATATGACTTCCAACAGCGTAGTGTTGTTGCTAATGGCGCTGATGAGAATGTTAACATATTATAAGCCTTTTAACCGTGACGTCCCTGAACCTCAATTTCAAGACAAACATACAGGTAAGCTGACAAATATGTTGAAGCTAATTTGACAGGAACCTTCTAGTTAAATATAGATCCATTTTGTCACCCAACTGTCTGATAAGTGATGTCATAATCATACACGTTACTTGTTAGCTGCTGACGTCAGAATCATAATGATAGAGATCCATCAGGAAAGTCAAAAAGTCTCACAAGTGTAGCAACAGCCCCCAGTCAAATTAGTTTCAAAATATTCAAACAGCATGCCTGTATTTAACCCTTTCGTGATGAAGCCGGCCAAATTCGGCCTCTGTAGTGGTTTTGAGTAATGTCCATTTACAGGCCAAGAGAAGACTTTTTGAAATTTTACCACTGAAATGAATGGTTTGGTAACCGAGCCAGCTATTACAGTGGTAAATTTTCAAAAATAGTCTTGGCCTGCAAATGGACATTCAATAAGTAAATATTTTAATTTTTCGAAGAAATTTAGTCATTAAAGGGTTAAGTTACCTTGAAATTTAGATCCTGGTAATTCAGGTTTCAAAGTTTCAAATTGATTTGAATTTGCGTAGTAGAAAGTGGGAATAGCTTAACTAGGAGCGGGCGTGGTATCACTAGAAATGAATCCCGCCATTAGTTTCAACATAACATTTCCTAATGCAGATAGACATTCTTCAAGATCAGTGCAGAGGCCAGTTCTTGCTGGTTTGGGCTTTAAAGAGTTAAACAACCAGCAGCACTTGACCCCAAAAGTAGGGTCAAGTTCGACTCCTAACCATAGTTAGCTATAGCTAACTAGAGTACCAGTCGACCTGCAAATAGTTAACTAGCTATAGCTAACTAGAGTACCAGTCGACCTGCAAATAGTTAACTAGCTAGTTAACTATAGTCAACCGAGCACCCGACCTCGGTTCAGATGGTTAGTGCGGTATTTGCGTAAATTTCAAAATGGCGGACACCGATCGCTTGCCACGAATAAATGCATATAAAAGTGTAAATATTTCACTAAATAACTTAGGTTTGATGAAATTATGCTTTCCCATTGTATGTCAATGTTACCAAGCCCATAATATTCCTTCCCACTTTATGCCATATGGACGCTTTTTGTCTTAGCGGACAAAGATAACTCATTTTCGTAGGTCATCAAAACAGACGACAGAAAGTGTTAATGGAGACTATTACAGAGTCATGCCCTCTGGGTCAAAAGGTCAAGCCATGACCTTGACTTTAAACGCTCAATTGACCATCAGTTAGGGTGAACCCTACGTTGGCATTTCGCTGTAACAAAATTATGTCAACAAGGTGAAAACATGCATATCGGGTTATACCAAATCTGTTGTAAAGCCTGAGAGTTAGGCAGATGAAACAAAGAGATAACCAAAGTTTCAAAAGGTTGGTTATGCTGGCCCTATCATGGAACTGGAAGATATGACATTTGGATTGGGAATGTCTGATCATAAGCTAATATCTGCAGGGTGTGACTAACAAGGTCGAGGTCAAAAGTTGGAGATTAGATGAATCGAGTATACACAGTTGCCTTGGTAACCAAGTCACATGTTGGAAGCCTAAATCATTTAAATATCAAGGACATTAAATGATCTAGGGCAAAGGGATGGACCAAATAAATTATACAATGCCTGCAACATGCTTACAACAACTTGAACACATAATAAGCCGATGACCATGGTAACATGGCTCATCCAAATGATGCTGCTTCGGGCCGCTAGCCCAAGGGCCACAGGTGAAGTAAATAAGATGAATAGTGGTCTTAAGTGAAAATTCAGAGACTTAGTCCTTTAATACTGACATTAAAAGGCTCGACTACAAAGGGTAAATGCACAGGACATGGGGTCACAAGGTGGAAGACAGTACGGACAGAGGGTGAAAAGGTTCAATCAGCCCCAGCTACAGATGTAATAATAATTGCGAAGCGAAACTCGCTTTCAACAGTAATTTGTATAAATCATTTTGAAATTTTGCATAAATGTCCCTAATATGGAATTTAATTAATGTCTTAATAATACGGATGTCAAAAGTTCCGAGATGTCACGGTTCGTGCACGATTTGTATACTTTTATATGTTCAAAAGAGGTCGGTGAATTGAAGTCAGAATCCTGGAAACGGAATTGTAACGATATATATCATGTCGTATGTTCAGTCAATAACAGATCACTCACTTGATGGCGCAGATAGAACGATACATCGTAACTCACAGGTTTATGATGACAGTTCAAGTATGTGCTGGCGAACTCAGCACAACAGATTCAGTTCATCCATCCATCCATAGCCTGGGCCCAGTACGTCTTAACATTGACAGTGACTATTTACAAACGAACATCGCGACTTTCACGTTGGTGACGTCACGCACAAGGCACTTAATTTGGCCTGTGTCTCAATGCGGCTGCTTTGATCCCAGTGCCAGTCATATCCGCTGTGTTATAAGATACGACCGCTAACGATAGGAGGCCGAAATACCGCGTGTAGCGACTATATATATCACAGCACGCCGTCCAGCGACACAGGTCATTTGCATATCAATACCTGACAGCACATTGAGACATCTCGATGGAACATTGCCTAACATTAGTCTGAATCGTATTAATGCTTAAAATACTAATAATTATGATAATTCATATTCAGACGTGCAAGGGACGGCACAGACACATGCATTGACAAAGGGCTATAATCAACCCACCAATCTGATACCTATTCCCTGTTCTAGGATAATAATTATATGAACGGGTATTCAGAATGAAAAAGGGTTAAATATGACCGTAACCAAAGGCAGCAGTGTCTACTCTTAACGTGCTTATGACTCTACATATTAGCTCCAATTGTAAACAGAATTGTGAGCAATAAAAAGCAGAAAGGGTGGGGGTTGGGACGACGAGCTATCTACGTAACGTACAAATACTCCATGCCTATGACTGCATAGGACTGAAGCAGAACACAAAACAAACCACAAAATTCTAATGAATATGTCAACTCGTCTCGTGATAAGACTGGTACCCGGCTCCAAATTTTCTGCAATAGTAATTCAATAGGGAACCGGGTACCGACGAACTATAGTCGACTACAATCAAGTCCGACTGGGCATAGCAACTGTGCATGATCAGTAAACCAGCAAACTGACTATAGTTAGCGAGTCGAACTTGACCTAGGTGTGTCTGTTATAGAGAAGTGTGTGATGATGTTTTGTATTTGGACATTGGTGTTGAGAATGTTAATGTGACCCATTGACCAGCAGCAGATCCTGAAATCAAGCTCGTTACCGTTTTAACTCTTAGCACACTGATGCCAATATTCTATCCTTTACGGTGTCAATAACAAAGAAACTAGTATACATTTTTCAACAATTTTGGTGGAAGATGTTGCTGTCCACCAAATTTGTTGAAAAATAAACACCAGTTCATCTTTTACTTTAATTTGAAAATTGAAAATTTTTAAATGGTCATACCGGTTATGGTCTTGTGGAATGTCTATTTACAGGCCAAAGGAATACAATTTTTGAAAATTTATGACTGGAATGCAGAGGTCTATCGTCTTCAAATGTCCATTTGCAGACCGAGACAAGACTATTTTTTGAAAATTTTTAATTTCTGGCTCAATAACTGTGGTCCTGAAAAATGTCCATTTCCAGACTTAGATATTGTTTTTAAAAATTTATCACTCATATGACTAAGTCTAGAAAGGGACCTATTTCAAGACCACAGTTATTCAAGTCGTAAATTTACAAAAATAGACCAAGAAGACTAGTTTTAAAATTTTTATCATTTTGGAATTTGAATTTTCTTCAACAACTTTAAGCATTTGAGGCCTTAACCCTTTAATGGTCAAGCCAGCAAAAACCCGCCTCTGCAGTGGTCTTGAGAAATGTCCATTTGCAGGGCAAATGCTTTGCAGTACTGCTGACATTTCTGCAAGCTGTGTCATGGGGAACATAGCTTTCCAGTCCTTCTGGAAGCTATGGATTCGTAGGTCAAAGATGCCCTTGATTAAAAGGCTGCATTTATACAATGCAACCTACGTATCCTTGATGATGTATAACTGTAACAGCTGGGCAGCTCCAAAGGCAGCTGTAGACAAATTTGATGCCTGCCACCGCAAACACCTACGCACCATCACTGGACACTGATGGCCAGACAGCATAATTTCCAACGATGCACTCTACAAGATGTGTAATACGTCGCTGCTGTCTGTAAAAGTCACCCAGCAAAGAAGTTTCTGTTATGTAAGGGTTATAGTTTTAATGAACTTTTATGGGCTTTCATCTTATTTATTATCTTTGTAATATACACATTAACCCTTTACTGGTCAATTCTGGTCAAGAAAATTTAAATATTTTCTCATTGAATGTCCATTTACAGGCCAAGAGAATACAATTTTTGAAAATTTATCACTGGAATGACTGGCTCGGTTATCGAGCCAGTCATTCCAGTGGTAAATTTTCAAAAATGGTATTCTCTTGGCCTGTAAATGGACATTCCATAAGACCATAGCAGAGGCCGGTATGGCCATTAAAAGATTAAGGCCATTAAACTCTCCTAACTTAATTTTTCCATATCTACAAAACGTTAACATATTTGCTGGAATTTTAAGTCATTATTTTCAGCATTTTTTTTCTATCTACCAATTTTTTCGCAGCCAAATCCTTATCACTCGGAATTCCTCAAAATATTCTGTAACTCTTTTTGTTCTCTGTAGCTTTGTTAACCCTTTAATGGTCAAGCCGCTCAAAATGGCTTTGCAATGGTCATGACATGAGAAAAATCCATTTGCTGGCCAAGAGACTATTTTTTTTTAATTTGCCACTGGAATGGCTGGGAGTGGTACATTTTCTAAAATAGTCTTCTCTTGGCCAGCAAATGGCCACTCACAGAAAAGGTTTGGATTTTTTTTATCAATCTTGACAATTAACATGATGAAAGGATTAATACTGTGATAGCTTATAACTTCTGAGCTGAAATTGTGCATTATTTTTATTTTTTCCCTCATCTCCGATCTTGTACTTAGTAATATCTGCATGTTCTATCTATCTATCTGTCTATCTATCTATCTATCTATCTATGATGGGTACTGTCAGTCCTTTTCCTTTTTCATGTCATTTGGTTGTAATGTGACCTAATAAGTGGCATGTTTTTGTCTCACCTGTATTTTCTATTCTAAGACGTTACATGCTTAACTGACGGGTTGGATTCATGTATTGTGAAACGGATCCTCCCCAAACAACACATACTTGATTTCTAAAGTTTTGTAAAAATTTCTTAAAGCTATTGTGTGACATGACACAAATAGAGAAATATTTGAATGAGATGCCTGTTGATTTCTGTGAAATTTACCCAGCATTCAATGCTATTTGTTGTAATTATTGGACACCACATTAGTTATCTGTACAAACTTAACTAATGTGGTGTCCAATGGTTACAAGGAATATGGTGTTGAGGCATTGAATACTGTTCAAAGAAAAGGTCCACATTTGCACCTGCAACTGGTCATTTATCAGCCAGATCTCGAAGCATGTAGGAAGTATTCACCGCAGTATTAACAATGCGTATCTCAATACTATTCAGCGAAAGTTGATCAATTTACGAGAAAGTTGTTGTATACCATACTTTGGAAATAATGTGCGTGAAAGTTTTCAAATATTCAACAGCTTACCTATAATGTTACATTGACATTTTGATTTTGGGAATTCAGGTGTCAAATCAAATCCAACACAGGTACAGAGTGGGCGTAGCTTAGCTAGAAAGGGGCGGAGCTTAGCTAGAAATGGGCGGAGCTTAGCTAGAAATAGATCCCTCTGTTGCTTAACCCTTTAACCCTTGAATTTGTTTTTAAAAATATCAATTTTCTCATAGAAAATGTCCATTTGCAGACCAAGAGAAGACTATTTTTGAAAATTTACCACTGGAATGACTTTGCACTAAAATGGCTCTCTTATCGTGAGTCATTCCAGTGGTAAATTTTCAAAAATAGTTTTCTCTTGGTCTGCAAATGGACATTTCTCAAGACCACTGCTAAAGCAGTTTTTTGGCTGATATGAAGGATAAAGGGTTAAAGACTATGAATCAATGGAGGATTCCAGTTTATCCATCAATCATATGATGTCATAATCAACTACATCACTTGTAGAATGACGTCATGATCAATTTGTCACTATAAGTTTGTCATGAATGCTTCATTGATGACGGACTAAGTGTTGTTGTATGGATTGTATGTCTACTACTAACTTGACTGGCCACTATTGCTGTCATAATATGCAACAGCACTCGGTCAAATTAGTTTCAAAATATCCAACAGCTTACCGGTATAGTTTTCTGGAAATTGAGATTCATGGAGTGCAGGGATTGATTGATCCCAACATGGGTGAAGTGTGGGTGAAGCTTAGCTAGAGATGGGCGTTGCAAAGCTAAAACTGGATCCCTCCATTGAGTATATGTGATGGGTGTATAGAATATGTACATTCATATTATCACAATTCATTTCAGTGCAGTTGGATATCATGGGCCCTTGGGCCATTACCCTAGCGCTTGGGCCATTACACTGGTGTCTGTGTGTCTGGAGATGTATCTTGAAACTACTGATCCAATTTAGCTAAACTTGTAACAACCAGTGATCTTACGGTGAGAGGATTTTCCAGATTTTAGCCATGATCGGTATTAGAAGATGGATCCGGATCGGATCAAATTTTGGATCTATCTCGAACTACTGGTCTGATTTGTTCAAAGTTTAATACAAGTCCGAATATACACAGACTACACTAGGATCCCACAACATTCGTTGTGATCCAAAAAATCTAGAAAATAAGAAATTTTATATAAATGTAGAGGGCCTGCAGTCTCTGATTGCTCTTGTTATTGACTAAAATACAGTTGAATATAGGCATAATAATATGCATGAACGTGATGTTAAAATGAATATCATTGTTAATATATTAGTGTGTAAGTTAGTTAATCATTTAACCCTTGCCACTCTGATGACTGGTGTACATTTTTCGACAATTTTGGTGGATGATGAAACAACAGGTCATCATTTCATTTAATTTGAAATTTTTTTATATCAATGTGTTATGGGTTAACACTCAAGCCGGCCAAAAACGGCTTGTCCCCTTGCTTGAGAAATACCCATTTGCAGAACAAGAGGAGACTATTTAGAAAATTTACCACTGGAATGACTGGCTCGGATGACTGAGTCAGTCATTCCCATGTTAATTTAGTAAAACTAGTCTTCTCTTGTTCTGCAAATGGACATTTTCTATGAGAAAATTTGAATTTTTTAAAAGAAAATTCGAGGATTAAAGTGCTACTTTAACGCTTTAATCCTCAAATTTATTCAAGAATATTTCAATTTTCTATGAGAAAATGTCCATTTGCAGTCCAAGAGTATATATTTTTAATTTACCACCGGAATGACTGGTTCGGTTAACGAGCCAGTCATTCCTGTGGTAAATTAAAAAAAAAGTCTTGGTGTGCAAATGGACATTTCTCAAGACCACTGCAGAAGCAGAGGTTAAAGGGTTAAGGTATATGCGTGCAGATGAGATGTGAGGGTGATGTTAGGGTGATATGTGTGAGATATGAGGGTGATATGTGTGAGATATGAGGGTGATGTGAGGGAGGGAGATAAGATTTGTTGATATGACATATTTACAGTCATAAATGTTTCTCATGCTGTTTTATAAATAAAACATGGTATATCAATTTCTTATTGTGTCTACTATCATAAACATGGTGTGGATTGTGGTGTAAAGCCAATCCACATGCATGCTGGGATACCTGCACAATATCCATTCACATGCATGCTGGGATACAAGCACAATATCCATTCACATGCATGCTGGGATACAAGCACAATATCCATTCACATGCATGCTGGGATACAAGCACAACATCAATATCCATTCACATGCAGGAGCACAATATCATTATTCATCCCCATGCATGCTGGGATACAAGCACAATATCATTATCCATCCACATGCATGCTGGGATACCAGCACAATATCATAAATTCATCCACATGCATGCTGGGATACAAGCACAATATCATCTATCCACATGCATACTGGGATACAAGCACAATATCATAAATTCATCTACATGCATGCTGGGATACCACCACAGTATCATGAGTCCTGCACATGAACACAGAAGTTAACTGCTATCAGTCGATGCTTTGTGTCTAATGCATCAATGTGATTTAACTAGCCCTCTGCTCAAGAAAATTTCAGTTGTACTCAGATATAGAAATAAACAGAACATTCGCTTCAATACACTTCATACTAAACCATTAAGATGTTTCACGCGAGAAATCTTACCAGTAGACATTCCAGTAGTAAATTGTCAAAAATAGACCTCTTCTGCAGATGGACAATCATTTCTTGTCAACGCAACTGATCGTACAGTTTACATCTGATTCTTTTGAAACTTGGCAAGTGTTATCATTACCACGTGAAGGTATGCATGTGCTATCTGTATACCTGTACGTCCATCCGTCTGTCCAAAATGTATGGATGTCCGTCTGTCAGTCCATCCCATTTCTTGTCAATGCAACTCCTAAAGGTCTGAATGGATTAACTTAAAATTTTGTGCACATTATCAGTATCAAAAAACTGCATTGCCAGTCATTTCTTGTTAACACAACTCCTACAGTTTAGCTGGGATTCTTTTGAAACTTGGTAAGTGTTATCATTACGACACGAAGCTATGCATGTGCTATACATATACCGGTACGTCCATCCGTCTGTCCCAAATGTATGTTCGTCTGTCAGTTCATCCTTGTCAACACAACTCCTTCAGTTTAGTTACATTTATTTTGAAACGTAAACCTAGTCATTACCAAATGAAGATGTGCATGTGCTTTTTTCGAGGCCAGAGAAGTTCATTACAGAGTTATCCCCCTTTAAATACCTTAAGCCGATACATGAACTGTACTGCAGTACCAATCATTTCTTGTCAACACAACTACAATTTAGCTGTGATTCTTTTGAAACTTGGTAAGGGGTCTCATTACCATTTGAAAATGTGCATGTGCTATCCGTATGCATCCATGCGTCTGTATAGAATGTGTATGTCAGTCTATCAGTCCATCTATCTCTGACAATCATTTCAAGATGTCAACACAACTACAGTTTAGCTACGATTCCAGATGTCTCCGTTTGATTGACATCAAGGGAGTCTACTCCATCCAGAAACCTGGACTTGAGTAGAGTTGTGGTTCTTGCATTAGAAGGCATTAAATGCAAGATTAGAAATCTTTCTGGCGCTAAATGTAAGTAGATTTAGCAAGTGGTGATTGAATGATAAGTATGTTTATGTGGTTAATAAAACGACAGACAGACAAACCCTAGGGGGGTCTGTGGTCGTTATCTCCCCTGAAATACTTTAAATTCATCAAAATTGTCTGGTTCGTGCCAGATCTTGAAGAATTTTGAACCTATGCTCTCAATTCCTTTGTCACTGAATATATTACTTGAAGAAGCAGTGCTATGATTCCATTTTGAAGAAATTCATCCGTATTTTCCTGGGTTATCTCCATTGAAAAACATAAAATTCACCAAAATTCTCTTGTCCGGGCATAATAGTTGAAAGGAATTGAACCTACACTTACAAATCTATCTTTATTTAAGGCGAGATGCAGTGTCAGGATTTAATTTTTCATTGATTAGTTTTTCTAAAATATTGTCCTTTACAATTAACGTTACATGTATGTCCACTCTTGATGTATGTTTATCTGAAAAGTTTGGATCTGGGAGTGGGGGGGGGGGGGGGGGGTGGGGGAATATGCCGTCTTCTTATGACTTGTTCAAGACCACTGGAGAAGCCGTTTTTTTATCAGCTAGAGTGTTAAAGGGTTAACTCTGGTTTACACTAATCCTGGCCTAAACCTAAATCTTATTTTTACATTTAACTTCCTCATTAACACTTTACTGGTTAAGAGAATGGATGAATTCAGTTTTAACTATGCCCCGCCCATACCTCGAAAACTATCCAGGTAAGCTGTTGAATATTTTGAAACTAATTTGACTGGATGCGGTTGCAGCAACAGCACCCAGTCAAATTAGTTTCAAAATATTCAACAGCATGTTTATTAAATAGTAAAGACATACAATTCGTAAAACAACGCTTAGTCCGTCATCAATTAAGCATTCGTGATGAACTTAGCTACGCCATTCATGATGTAATTGATTATGACATCATCTTACATGTCAGTACCGTAGTCAATTATGACATCATATGAAACTGGAATCCTCCATTGAGCTTGTTGGTTTGTGAATGTACATTTACATGCCAAGAGATAATTTCTCAAAATTTTACCACTCCTGTCCCACGTACTAGCGTATTTAACCATCATCAGTGTAGTCCAATCAAAATTTAAAGTACAGCTTTAACGCAGGACTAGCCATGGCTAACATCTCAAGATGGAAAAACCAGCAATATGATATATGACCATGATGATATCAAAATCAGGACCATTCTTCAGGATCCCAAAATCAAGTGAAGATCCATTGAGTAGAATGTACTATGATGATTTCCAGCTATGCTTTTCCCATTTCCAGCTATGCTCGTCACATTTCCCGTTATGCGCTTCCCATTTCCAGCTATGCTCGTCGCATTTCCTGTTATGCTCTTCCCATTTCCAGCTATGCTCGTCACATTTCCAGTTCTGCTCATCCCATTTCTGGCTATGCTCGTCCCATTTCCAGCCAATCTCTGCCCATTTCCGGCTAAGCTTGTCCCATTTCTGGCTAAGCTCTGCCCATTTCCTGCTAAGCTCTGCCCATTTCCGGCTATGCTCGTCCCATTTCCGGCTATGCTCTGCCAATTTCCGGCTATGCTCTGCACATTTCCAGCTATGCTCTGCCCATTTGTGGTTATGCTCATCCAATTTCCAACTATGCTCTGCCCATTTCTCGCTATGCTCTGCCCATTTCCGACTATGCTTTTCCCATTTCCAACTATGCTCTGCCCATTTCTGGCTATTCTCTGCCCATTTCTGTCTAAGCTCATCCCATTTCCAACTAAGCTTTGCCCATTTCTGGCTATGCTATTTCCAATTAAGATCTGCCCATTTCTGGCTATGCTATTCCCATTTCCGGCTATGCTCTGCCCATTTCAGCATATGCTCTGCCAATTTCTGGCTATGCTCTGCCCATTTCCGGCTATGCTCTGCACAATTCCAGCCATGCTCTTCCCATTTCCGACTGCTTTTCCCATTTCCAACTATGCTCTGCCCATTTCTGGCTATTCTCTGCCCATTTCTGTCTGCTCATCCCATTTCCAACTAAGCTTTGCCCATTTCTGGCTATGCTATTCCCATTTCCAACTATGCTCTGGCCATTTCTAGCTTTGCTCTGCCCATTTCCGGCTATGATCTGCCCATTTCCGGCTATGCTCTGCCCATTTCCGCCTATGCTCATCCCATTTCCAACTAAGCTCTGCCCATTTCTGGCTATGCTCTGCCAAATTTCTGGCTATGCTCGTCCGATTCCCAACTAAGCTCTGCCCATTTGTGGGTATGCTCTTCCTATTTCCAGCTATGCTCTGCCCATTTTTGGCTATGCTCATCCCATTTCCAACTAAGCTCTGCCCATTTCCAAATAAGCTCTGCTCATTTCCGGCTGTCCTCTGCCCATTTTTGGCTATGCTCGTCCAATTCCCAACTAAGCTCTGCCCTTTTCTGGCTATGCTCTGCCCATTTCCGGCTATGCTCATCCCATTTCCCACTATGCTCTGCCCATTTCCCACTATGCTCTTCCCATTTCCAGCTATGCTCTTCCCATTTCTGGCTATGCTCTGCCAATTTCCGGATATGCTCTCCCCATTTCCGGCTATGCTCTGCCCATTTCCGCCTATGCTCTCCCAATTTCCATCTATGCTCGTCCCATTTCCAACTAAACTCTGTCCATTTCCGGCTATGCTCTTCCCATTTCTGGCTATGCTCATCCCATTTCCGGCTATGCTTGTCCCATTTCCCACTATGCTCTTCCCATTTCCGGCTATGTTCCTCCCACTTCCAGCTATGCTCTTCCCATTTCTGGCTATGCTCTGCTAATTTCCGGCTATGCTCTGCCCATTTTTGGCTATGCTCATCCCATTTCCTACTAAGATCTGCCCATTTCTGTCTATGCTCTGCCCATTTCTGGCTATACTTGTCCCATTTCCGGCTATGCTCTGCCCATCTTCCGCAAGCTTTGCCCATTTCGAGCTATGATCTTCCCATTTCGAGCTATGCTCTGCCCATTTCCGGCTATTCTCTGCCCATTTCTAGCCATGCTCTGCCCATTCCTGACTATGCTCTGCCCATTTCCGGCTATGCTCTGCACAATTCCAGCCATGTTCTGCCAATTTCTGGCTATGCTCTGACCATTTCCGGCTATGCTCTGCCAAATTTCCAGCTATGCTCTGCCCATTTGTGGTTATGCTCGTCCAATTTCCAACTACGCTCTGCCCATTTCTCGCTATGCTCTGACCATTTCCGACTGTTTTTCCCATTTCCAACTAAGCTCTGCCCATTTCTGGCTATT
Organism: Chaetoderma sp. LZ-2023a; assembly: GCA_034401795.1. Lineage (NCBI taxonomy): Eukaryota > Metazoa > Mollusca > Caudofoveata > Chaetodermatida > Chaetodermatidae > Chaetoderma > Chaetoderma sp. LZ-2023a. The sequence goes on from CM067374.1 coordinate 136,018,058, forward strand.
CTCTGCCCATTTCTGTCTATGCTCATCCCATTTCCAACTAAGCTTTGCCCATTTCTGGCTATGCTATTCCTATTTCCAACTAAGATATGCCCATTTCTGGCTATGCTATGCCCATTTCCGGCTATGCTTTGCCCATTTCCGGCTATGCTCTGCCAATCTCCGGCTATGCTCTGCCCATTTCCAGCTATGCTCTGCCCATTTATATCTGTGCTCTGCCCATTTCCAGCTATGCGTCTGCCCATTTCTAGCTATGCTCTGGCCATTTCTAGCTTTCCTCTGCCCATTTCCGGCTATGCTCTGCACAATTCCAGCCATGTTCTGCCAATTTCCAGCTATGCTCTGCCCATTTCCGCCTATGCTCGTCCCATTTCCAACTAAGCTCTGCCCATTTCTGGCTATGCTCTGCCAAATTTCTGGCTATGCTCGTCCGATTCCCAACTTTGCTCTGCCCATTTGTGGGTATGCTCTTCCTATTTCCAGCTATGCTGGTCCCATTTCCGGCTATGCTCTGCCCATTTTTGGCTATGCTCGTCCAATTTCCAACTAAGCTCTGCCCATTTCTGGCTATGCTCATTCCATTTCTAAATAAGCTCTGCTCATTTCCGGCTATCCTCTGCCCATTTTTGGCTATGCTCGTCCCATTTCCAACTAAGCTCTGCCCTTTTCTGGCTATGCTCTTCCCATTTCCGGCTATGTTCCTCCCACTTCCAGCTATGCTCTTCCCATTTCTGGCTATGCACTGCTAATTTCCGGCTATGCTCTGCCCATTTTTGGCTATGCTCATCCCATTTCCTACTAAGATCTGCCCATTTCTGTCTATGCTCTGCCCATTTCTGGCTATACTTGTCCCATTTCCGGCTATGCTTTGCCCATTTCTGGCTATGCTATTCCCATTTCCAACTAAGATATGCCCATTTCTGGCTATGCTATTCCCATTTCCGGCTATACTTTGCCCATTTCCGCATATGCTCTGCCAATTTTTGGCTATGCTCTGCCAATTTCCGGCTATGCTCTGCCCATTTCCAGCTATGCTCTGCCCATTTATATCTGTGCTCTGCCCATTTCCAGCTATGCGTCTGCCCATTTCCCACTATGCTCTTCCCATTTCCGGCTATGTTCCTCCCACTTCCAGCTATGCTCTTCCCATTTCTGGCTATGCTCTGCTAATTTCCGGCTATGCTCTGCCCATTTTTGGCTATGCTCGTCCCATTTCCAACTAAGATCGGCCCATTTCTGTCTATGCTCTGCCCATTTCTGGCTATACTTGTCCCATTTCTGGCTATGCTCTGCCCATCTTCCGCAAGCTTTGCCCATTTCGAGCTGATCTTCCCATTTCGAGCTATGCTCTGCCCATTTCTGGCTATTCTCTGCCCATTTCTAGCTATGCTCTGCCCATTCCTGACTATGCTCTGCCCATTTCCGGCTATGCTCTGCACAATTCCAGCCATGTTCTGCCAATTTCTGGCTATGCTCTGACCATTTCTGGCTATGCTCCTCCCATTTCCGGCTATGCTCTGACCATTTCCAGCTATGCTCTGCCCATTTGTGGTTATGCTCGTCCAATTTCCAACTACGCTCTGTCCATTTCTCGCTATGCTCTGCCCATTTCCGACTATGCTTTTCCCATTTCCAACTATGCTCTGCCCATTTCTGGCTATTCTATGCCCATTTCTGTCTATGCTCATCCCATTTCCAACTAAGCTTTGCCCATTTCTGGCTATGCTATTCCCATTTCCAACTAAGATCTGCCCATTTCTGCCTATGCTATTCCCATTTCCGGCTATGCTCTGCCCATTTCAGCATATGCTCTGCCCATTTCCGGCTATGCTCTGCACAATTCCAGCCATGCTCTTCCCATTTCCGACTGCTTTTCCCATTTCCAACTATGCTCTGCCCATTTCTGGCTATTCTCTGCCCATTTCTGTCTATGCTCATCCCATTTCCAACTAAGCTTTGCCCATTTCTGGCTATGCTATTCCCATTTCCAACTATGCTCTGGCCATTTCTAGCTTTGCTCTGCCCATTTCCGGCTATGATCTGCCCATTTCCGGCTATGCTCTGCACAATTCCAGCCATGTTCTGCCAATTTCCGGCTATGCTCTGCCCATTTCCGCCTATGCTCGTCCCATTTCCAACTAAGCTCTGCCCATTTCTGGCTATGCTCTGCCAAATTTCTGGCTATGCTCGTCCGATTCCCAACTAAGCTCTGCCCATTTGTGGGTATGCTCTTCCTATTTCCAGCTATGCTCTGCCCATTTCCGGCTATGCTTGTCCCATTTCCCACTATGCTCTTCCCATTTCCGGCTATGTTCCTCCCACTTCCAGCTATGCTCTTCCCATTTCTGTCTATGCTCTGCTAATTTCCGGCTATGCTCTGCCCATTTTTGGCTATGCTCTGCCCATCTTCCGCAAGCTTTGCCCATTTCGAGCTATGATCTTCCCATTTCGAGCTATGCTCTGCCCATTTCCGGCTATTCTCTGCCCATTTCTAGCCATACTCTGCCCATTCCTGACTATGCTCTGCCCATTTCCGGCTAGGCTCTGCACAATTCCAGCAATGTTCTGCCAATTTCTGGCTATGCTCTGACCATTTCCGGCTATGCTCCCATTTCCGGCTATACTCTGCCAAATTTCCAGTTATGCTCGTCCAATTTCCAACTACGCTCTGCCAATTTCTCGCTATGCTCTGCCCATTTCCGACTATGTTTTTCCCATTTCCAACTAAGCTCTGCCCATTTCTGGCTATTCTCTGCCCATTTCTGTCTATGCTCATCCCATTTCCAACTAAGCTTTGCCCATTTCTGGCTATACTATTCCCATTTCCAACTAAGATATGCCCATTTCTGGCTATGCTATTCCCATTTCCGGCTATGCTTTGCCCATTTCCGCATATGCTCTGCCAATTTCCGGCTATGCTCTGCCAATTTCCGGCTATGCTCTGCCCATTTCCAGCTATGCTCTGCCCATTTATATCTGTAATCTGCCCATTTCCAGCTATGCGTCTGCCCATTTCTAGCTATGCTCTGGCCATTTCTAGCTTTGCTCTTCCCATTTCTGGCTATGCTCTGCTAATTTCCGGCTATGCTCTGCCCATTTTTGGCTATGCTCGTCCCATTTCCAACTAAGATCTGCCCATTTCTGTCTATGCTCTGCCCATTTCTGGCTATACTTGTCCCATTTCTGGCTATGCTCTGCCCATCTTCCGCAAGCTTTGCCCATTTCGAGCTATGATCTTCCCATTTTGAGCTATGCTCTGCCCATTTCTGGCTATTCTCTGACCATTTCCGGCTATGCTCTGACCATTTCCGGCTATACTCTGCCAAATTTCCAGCTATGCTCTGCCCATTTGTGGTTATGCTCATCCAATTTCCAACTACGCTCTGCCCATTTCTCGCTATGCTCTGCCCATTTCCGACTATGCTTTTCCCATTTCCAACTATGCTCTGCCCATTTCTGGCTATTCTCTGCCCATTTCTGTCTATGCTCATCCCATTTCCAACTAAGCTTTGCCCATTTCTGGCTATGCTATTCCCATTTCCAACTAAGATCTGCCCATTTCTGGCTATGCTATTCCCATTTCCGGCTATGCTCTGCCCATTTCAGCATATGCTCTGCCAATTTCTGGCTATGCTCTGCCCATTACCGGCTATGCTCTGCACAACTCCAGCCATGCTCTTCCCATTTCCGACTGCTTTTCCCATTTCCAACTATGCTCTGCCCATTTCTGGCTATTCTCTGCCCATTTCTGTCTATGCTCATCCCATTTCCAACTAAGCTTTGCCCATTTCTGGCTATGCTATTCCCATTTCCAACTATGCTCTGGCCATTTCTAGCTTTGCTCTGCCCATTTCCGGCTATGATCTGCCCATTTCCGGCTATGCGCTGCACAATTCCAGCCATGTTCTGCCAATTTCCGGCTATGCTCTGCCCATTTCCGCCTATGCTTATCCCATTTCCAACTAAGCTCTGCCCATTTCTGGCTATGCTCTGCCAAATTTCTGGCTATGCTCGTCCGATTCCCAACTAAGCTCTGCCCATTTGTGGGTATGCTCTTCCTATTTCCAGCTATGCTCTGCCCATTTTTGGCTATGCTCATCCCATTTCCAACTAAGCTCTGCCCATTTCCAAATAAGCTCTGCTCATTTCCGGCAGTCCTCTGCCCATTTTTGGCTATGCTCGTCCAATTCCCAACTAAGCTCTGCCCTTTTCTGGCTATGCTCTTCCCATTTCCGGCTATGCTCATCCCATTTCCCACTATGCTCTGCCCATTTCCGACTATGCTCTTCCCATTTCCAGCTATGCTCTTCCCATTTCTGGCTATGCTCTGCCAATATCCGGATATGCTCTCCCCATTTCCGGCTATGCTCTGCCCATTTCCGCCTATGCTCTCCCAATTTCCGTCTATGCTCGTCCCATTTCCAAATAAACTCTGTCCATTTCCGGCTATGCTCTTCCCATTTCTGGCTATGCTCATCCCATTTCCGGCTATGCTTGTCCCATTTCCCACTATGCTCTTCCCATTTCTGGCTATGTTCCTCCCACTTCCAGCTATGCTCTTCCCATTTCTGGCTATGCACTGCTAATTTCCGGCTATGCTCTGCCCATTTTTGGCTATGCTCATCCCATTTCCTACTAAGATCTGCCCATTTCTGTCTATGCTCTGCCCATTTCTGGCTATACTTGTCCCATTTCCGGCTATGCTTTGCCCATTTCTGGCTATGCTACTCCCATTTCCAACTAAGCTCTGCCCATTTCCAAATAAGCTCTGCTCATTTCCGGCTGTCCTCTGCCCATTTTTGGCTATGCTCGTCCAATTCCCAACTAAGCTCTGCCCTTTTCTGGCTATGCTCTTCCCATTTCCGGCTATGCTCATCCCATTTCCCACTATGCTCTGCCCATTTCCGACTATGCTCTTCCCATTTCCAGCTATGCTCTTCCCATTTCTGGCTATGCTCTGCCAATATCCGGATATGCTCTCCCCATTTCCGGCTATGCTCTGCCCATTTCCGCCTATGCTCTCCCAATTTCCGTCTATGCTCGTCCCATTTCCAAATAAACTCTGTCCATTTCCGGCTATGCTCTTCCCATTTCTGGCTATGCTCATCCCATTTCCGGCTATGCTTGTCCCATTTCCCACTATGCTCTTCCCATTTCCGGCTATGTTCCTCCCACTTCCAGCTATGCTCTTCCCATTTCTGGCTATGCACTGCTAATTTCCGGCTATGCTCTGCCCATTTTTGGCTATGCTCATCCCATTTCCTACTAAGATCTGCCCATTTCTGTCTATGCTCTGCCCATTTCTGGCTATACTTGTCCCATTTCCGGCTATGCTTTGCCCATTTCTGGCTATGCTATTCCCATTTCCAACTAAGCTCTGCCCATTTCTGGCTATTCTCTGCCCATTTCTGTCTATGCTCATCCCATTTCCAACTAAGCTTTGCCCATTTCTGGCTATGCTATTCCCATTTCCAACTAAGATATGCCCATTTCTGGCTATGCTATTCCCATTTCCGGCTATGCTTTGCCCATTTCCGCATATGCTCTGCCAATTTCCGGCTATGCTCTGCCCATTTCCAGCTATGCTCTGCCCATTTATATCTATGCTCTGCCCATTTCTGGCTATACTTGTCCCATTTCTGGCTATGCTCTGCCCATCTTCCGCAAGCTTTGCCCATTTCGAGCTATGATCTTCCCATTTTGAGCTATGCTCTGCCCATTTCTGGCTATTCTCTGACCATTTCCGGCTATGCTCTGACCATTTCCGGCTATACTCTGCCAAATTTCCAGCTATGCTCTGCCCATTTGTGGTTATGCTCATCCAATTTCCAACTACGCTCTGCCCATTTCTCGCTATGCTCTGCCCATTTCCGACTATGCTTTTCCCATTTCCAACTATGCTCTGCCCATTTCTGGCTATTCTCTGCCCATTTCTGTCTATGCTCATCCCATTTCCAACTAAGCTTTGCCCATTTCTGGCTATGCTATTCCCATTTCCAACTAAGATCTGCCCATTTCTGGCTATGCTATTCCCATTTCCGGCTATGCTCTGCCCATTTCAGCATATGCTCTGCCAATTTCTGGCTATGCTCTGCCCATTTCCGGCTATGCTCTGCACAATTCCAGCCATGCTCTTCCCATTTCCGACTGCTTTTCCCATTTCCAACTATGCTCTGCCCATTTCTGGCTATTCTCTGCCCATTTCTGTCTATGCTCATCCCATTTCCAACTAAGCTTTGCCCATTTCTGGCTATGCTATTCCCATTTCCAACTATGCTCTGGCCATTTCTAGCTTTGCTCTGCCCATTTCCGGCTATGATCTGCCCATTTCCGGCTATGCGCTGCACAATTCCAGCCATGTTCTGCCAATTTCCGGCTATGCTCTGCCCATTTCCGCCTATGCTTATCCCATTTCCAACTAAGCTCTGCCCATTTCTGGCTATGCTCTGCCAAATTTCTGGCTATGCTCGTCCGATTCCCAACTAAGCTCTGCCCATTTGTGGGTATGCTCTTCCTATTTCCAGCTATGCTCTGCCCATTTTTGGCTATGCTCATCCCATTTCCAACTAAGCTCTGCCCATTTCCAAATAAGCTCTGCTCATTTCCGGCAGTCCTCTGCCCATTTTTGGCTATGCTCGTCCAATTCCCAACTAAGCTCTGCCCTTTTCTGGCTATGCTCTTCCCATTTCCGGCTATGCTCATCCCATTTCCCACTATGCTCTGCCCATTTCCGACTATGCTCTTCCCATTTCCAGCTATGCTCTTCCCATTTCTGGCTATGCTCTGCCAATATCCGGATATGCTCTCCCCATTTCCGGCTATGCTCTGCCCATTTCCGCCTATGCTCTCCCAATTTCCGTCTATGCTCGTCCCATTTCCAAATAAACTCTGTCCATTTCCGGCTATGCTCTTCCCATTTCTGGCTATGCTCATCCCATTTCCGCCTATGCTTGTCCCATTTCCCACTATGCTCTTCCCATTTCCGGCTATGTTCCTCCCACTTCCAGCTATGCTCTTCCCATTTCTGGCTATGCACTGCTAATTTCCGGCTATGCTCTGCCCATTTTTGGCTATGCTCATCCCATTTCCTACTAAGATCTGCCCATTTCTGTCTATGCTCTGCCCATTTCTGGCTATACTTGTCCCATTTCCGGCTATGCTTTGCCCATTTCTGGCTATGCTACTCCCATTTCCAACTAAGATATGCCCATTTCTGGCTATGCTATTCCCATTTCCGGCTATGCTTTGCCCATTTCCGCATATGCTCTGCCAATTTTTGGCTATGCTCTGCCAATTTCCGGCTATGCTCTGCCCATTTCCAACTATGCTCTGCCCATTTATATCTGTGCTCTGCCCATTTCCGCCTATGCTTATCCCATTTCCAACTAAGCTCTGCCCATTTCTGGCTATGCTCTGCCAAATTTCTGGCTATGCTCGTCCGATTCCCAACTAAGCTCTGCCCATTTGTGGGTATGCTCTTCCTATTTCCAGCTATGCTCTGCCCATTTTTGGCTATGCTCATCCCATTTCCAACTAAGCTCTGCCCATTTCCAAATAAGCTCTGCTCATTTCCGGCTGTCCTCTGCCCATTTTTGGCTATGCTCGTCCAATTCCCAACTAAGCTCTGCCCTTTTCTGGCTATGCTCTTCCCATTTCCGGCTATGCTCATCCCATTTCCCACTATGCTCTGCCCATTTCCGACTATGCTCTTCCCATTTCCAGCTATGCTCTTCCCATTTCTGGCTATGCTCTGCCAATATCCGGATATGCTCTCCCCATTTCCGGCTATGCTCTGCCCATTTCCGCCTATGCTCTCCCAATTTCCGTCTATGCTCGTCCCATTTCCAAATAAACTGTCCATTTCCGGCTATGCTCTTCCCATTTCTGGCTATGCTCATCCCATTTCCGCCTATGCTTGTCCCATTTCCCACTATGCTCTTCCCATTTCCGGCTATGTTCCTCCCACTTCCAGCTATGCTCTTCCCATTTCTGGCTATGCACTGCTAATTTCCGGCTATGCTCTGCCCATTTTTGGCTATGCTCATCCCATTTCCTACTAAGATCTGCCCATTTCTGTCTATGCTCTGCCCATTTCTCGCTATACTTGTCCCATTTCCGGCTATGCTTTGCCCATTTCTGGCTATGCTATTCCCATTTCCAACTAAGCTCTGCCCATTTCTGGCTATTCTCTGCCCATTTCTGTCTATGCTCATCCCATTTCCAACTAAGCTTTGCCAATTTCTGGCTATGCTATTCCCATTTCCAACTAAGATATGCCCATTTCTGGCTATGCTATTCCCATTTCCGGCTATGCTTTGCCCATTTCCGCATATGCTCTGCCAATTTCCGGCTATGCTCTGCCCATTTCCAGCTATGCTCTGCCCATTTATATCTGTGCTCTGCCCATTTCCAGCTATGCGTCTGCCCATTTCTAGCTATGCTCTGGCCATTTCTAGCTTTGCTCTTCCCATTTCTGGCTATGCTCTGCTAATTTCCGGCTATGCTCTGCCCATTTTTGGCTATGCTCGTCCCATTTCCAACTAAGATCTGCCCATTTCTGTCTATGCTCTGCCCATTTCTGGCTATACTTGTCCCATTTCTGGCTATGCTCTGCCCATCTTCCGCAAGCTTTGCCCATTTCGAGCTATGATCTTCCCATTTCGAGCTATGCTCTGCCCATTTCTGGCTATTCTCTGCCCATTTCTAGCTATGCTCTGCCCATTCCTGACTATGCTCTGCCCATTTCCGGCTATGCTCTGCACAATTCCAGCCATGTTCTGCCAATTTCTGGCTATGCTGACCATTTCTGGCTATGCTCCTCCCATTTCCGGCTATGCTCTGACCATTTCCGGCTATGCTGACCATTTCCAGCTATACTCTGCCAAATTTCCAGCTATGCTCTGCCCATTTGTGGTTATGCTCGTCCAATTTCCAACTACGCTCTGTCCATTTCTCGCTATGCTCTGCCCATTTCCGACTATGCTTTTCCCATTTCCAACTATGCTCTGCCCATTTCTGGCTATTCTATGCCAATTTCTGTCTATGCTCATCCCATTTCCAACTAAGCTTTGCCCATTTCTGGCTATGCTATTCCCATTTCCAACTAAGATCTGCCCATTTCTGCCTATGCTATTCCCATTTCCGGCTATGCTCTGCCCATTTCAGCATATGCTCTGCCCATTTCCGGCTATGCTCTGCACAATTCCAGCCATGCTCTTCCCATTTCCGACTATGCTTTTCCCATTTCCAACTATGCTCTGCCCATTTCTGGCTATTCTCTGCCCATTTCTGTCTATGCTCATCCCATTTCCAACTAAGCTTTGCCCATTTCTGGCTATGCTATTCCCATTTCCAACTATGCTCTGGCCATTTCTAGCTTTGCTCTGTCCATTTCCGGCTATGATCTGCCCATTTCCGGATATGCTCTGCACAATTCCAGCCATGTTCTGCCAATTTCCGGCTTTGCTCTGCCCATTTCCGCCTATGCTCGTCCCATTTCCAACTAAGCTCTGCCCATTTCTGGCTATGCTCTGCCAAATTTCTGGCTATGCTCGTCCGATTCCCAACTAAGCTCTGCCCATTTGTGGGTATGCTCTTCCTATTTCCAGCTATGCTCTGCCCATTTTTGGCTATGCTCGTCCCATTTCCAACTAAGCTCTGCCCATTTCCAAATAAGCTCTGCTCATTTCCGGCTGTCCTCTGCCCATTTTTGGCTATGCTCGTCCAATTCCCAACTAAGCTCTGCCCATTTCTGGCTATTCTCTGCCCATTTCTGTCTATGCTCATCCCATTTCCAACTAAGCTTTGCCCATTTCTGGCTATGCTATTCCCATTTCCAACTATGCTCTGGCCATTTCTAGCTTTGCTCTGTCCATTTCCGGCTATGATCTGCCCATTTCCGGATATGCTCTGCACAATTCCAGCCATGTTCTGCCAATTTCCGGCTTTGCTCTGCCCATTTCCGCCTATGCTCGTCCCATTTCCAACTAAGCTCTGCCCATTTCTGGCTATGCTCTGCCAAATTTCTGGCTATGCTCGTCCGATTCCCAACTAAGCTCTGCCCATTTGTGGGTATGCTCTTCCTATTTCCAGCTATGCTCTGCCCATTTTTGGCTATGCTCGTCCCATTTCCAACTAAGCTCTGCCCATTTCCAAATAAGCTCTGCTCATTTCCGGCTGTCCTCTGCCCATTTTTGGCTATGCTCGTCCAATTCCCAACTAAGCTCTGCCCTTTTCTGGCTATGCTCTGCCCATTTCCGGCTATGCTCATCCCATTTCCCACTATGCTCTGCCCATTTCCGACTATGCTCTTCCAATTTCCAGCTATGCTCTTCCCATTTCTGGCTATGCTCTGCCAATTTCCGGATATGCTGTCCATTTCCGGCTATGCTCTGCCCATTTCCGGCTATGGTCTTCCCATTTCCGGCTATGGTCTGCCCATTTCCGGCTATGCTCTGCCCATTTCCGCCTATGCTCTCCCAATTTCCGTCTATGCTCGTCCCATTTCCAACTAAACTCTGTCCATTTCTGGCTATACTCATCCCATTTCCGGCTATGCTTGTCCCATTTCCCACTATGGTCTTCCCATTTCCGGCTATGTTCCTCCCACTTCCAGCTATGCTCTTCCCATTTCTGGCTATGCTCGGCTAATTTCCGGCTATGCTTGTCCCATTTCCCACTATGGTCTTCCCATTTCCGGCTATGTTCCTCCCACTTCCAGCTATGCTCTTCCCATTTTTGGCTATGCTCGTCACATTTCCAACTAAGCCCTGACCCATTTCCAGCTTTGCTCTGCCCATTTCTGGCTATGCTTGTCCCATTTCCAACTAAGTTCTGCACATTTCTGGCTATGCTCTGCCCATTTTGCCCATGATCGTCCCATTTCCAGCTAAGCTCTGCCCATTTCTGGCTATACTTGTCCCATTTCCGGCTATGCTCTGCCCATTTTCCGCTATGCTTTGCCCATTTCGAGCTATGCTCTTCCCATTTCCAGCTATGCTCTGCCCATTTCTGGCTATTCTCTGCCCATTTCTGGCTATGCTCTGCCCATTACTGACTATGCTCTGCCCATTTCCGGCTATGCTCTGCACAATTCCAGCCATGCTCTGCCCATTTCCGGCTATGCTCTGCACAATTCCAGCCATGTTCTGCCCATTTTTGGCTATGCTCGTCCCATTTCCAACTAAGATCTGCCCATTTCTGTCTATGCTCTGCCCATTTCTGGCTATACTTGTCCCATTTTCGGCTATGCTCTGCCCATCTTCCGCAAGCTTTGCCCATTTCGAGCTATGATCTTCCCATTTCGAGCTATGCTCTGCCCATTTCCGGCTATTCTCTGCCCATTTCTAGCCATGCTCTGTCCATTCCTGACTATGCTCTGCCCATTTCCGGCTATGCTCTGCACAATTCCAGCCATGTTCTGCCAATTTCTGGCTATGCTCTGACCATTTCCGGCTATACTCTGCCAAATTTCCAGCTATGCTCTGCCCATTTGTGGTTATGCTCATCCAATTTCTAACTACGCTCTGCCCATTTCTCGCTATGCTCTGCCCATTTCCGACTATGTTTTTCCCATTTCCAACTAAGCTCTGCCCATTTCTGGCTATTCTCTGCCCATTTCTGTCTATGCTCATCCCATTTCCAACTAAGCTTTGCCCATTTCTGGCTATGCTATTCCTATTTCCAACTAAGATATGCCCATTTCTGGCTATGCTATTCCCATTTCCGGCTATGCTTTGCCCATTTCCGCATATGCTCTGCCAATTTCCGGCTATGCTCTGCCAATTTCCGGCTATGCTCTGCCCATTTCCAGCTATGCTCTGCCCATTTATATCTGTGCTCTGCCCATTTCCAGCTATGCGTCTGCCCATTTCTAGCTATGCTCTGGCCATTTCTAGCTTTCCTCTGCCCATTTCCGGCTATGCTCTGCACAATTCCAGCCATGTTCTGCCAATTTCCGGCTATGCTCTGCCCATTTCCGCCTATGCTCGTCCCATTTCCAACTAAGCTCTGCCCATTTCTGGCTATGCTCTGCCAAATTTCTGGCTATGCTCGTCCGATTCCCAACTTTGCACTGCCCATTTGTGGGTATGCTCTTCCGATTTCCAGCTATGCTGGTCCCATTTCCGGCTATGCTCTGCCCATTTTTGGCTATGCTCGTCCCATTTCCAACTAAGCTCTGCCCATTTCTGGCTATGCTCATTCCATTTCTAAATAAGCTCTGCTCATTTCCGGCTATCCTCTGCCCATTTTTGGCTATGCTCGTCCCATTTCCAACTAAGCTCTGCCCTTTTCTGGCTATGCTCTGCCCATTTCCGGCTATGCTCATCCCATTTCCCACTATGCTCTGCCCATTTCCGACTATGCTCTTCCCATTTCCAGCTATGCTCTTCCCATTTCTGGCTATGCTCTGCCAATTTCCAACTAAGCCCTGTCCATTTCCAGCTATGCTCTTCCCATTTCTGGCTATGCTCATCCCATTTCCAACTAAGCTCTGCCCATTTCTGTCTATGCTCATCCCATTTCCGAGTATGCTTGTCCCATTTCCCACTATGCTCTTCCCATTTCCGGCTATGTTCTTCCCACTTCCAGCTATGCTCTTCCCATTTCTGGCTATGCTCTGCTAATTTCCGGCTATGCTCTGCCCATTTTTGGCTATTCTCGTTCCATTTCCAACTAAGATCTGCCCATTTCTGGCTATGCTCATCCCATTTCCGGCTATTCTCTTCCCATTTCCGGCTATGCTCTGCCCATTTCTGGCTATGCTCTTCCCATACTTAACTATGCTCTGCCCATTCCCAGCTATGCTTTGCCCATTTCCAACTATGCTCTGCCCATTTCTGGCTATGTGCTGCCCATTTCCGGCTATACTCTGCCCATTTCTGGCTATGCTCTTCCCATTTCTAACTATGCTCTGCCCGTTCCCAGCTATGATTTGCCCATTTCCAACTATGCTCTTCCCATTTCTGGCTATGCGCTTCCCATTTCTGGCTATGCGCTGCCCATTTCTGGCTATGCTCTGCCCATTTCTGGCTATGCTCGTCACATTTCCAACTAAGCCCTGACCCATTTCCAGCTTTGCTCTGCCCATTTCTGGCTATGCTTGTCCCATTTCCAACTAAGTTCTGCACATTTCTGGCTATGCTCTGCCCATTTTGCCCATGATCGTCCCATTTCCAGCTAAGCTCTGCCCATTTCTGGCTATACTTGTCCCATTTCCGGCTATGCTCTGCCCATTTTCCGCTATGCTTTGCCCATTTCGAGCTATGCTCTTCCCATTTCCAGCTATGCTCTGCCCATTTCTGGCTATTCTCTGCCCATTTCTGGCTATGCTCTGCCCATTACTGACTATGCTCTGCCCATTTCCGGCTATGCTCTGCACAATTCCAGCCATGTTCTGCCAATTTCTGGCTATGCTCTGACCATTTCCGGCTATGCTCTGACCATTTCCGGCTATACTCTGCCAAATTTCCAGCTATGCTCTGCCCATTTTTGGTTATGCTCGTCCAATTTCCAACTACGCTCTGCCCATTTCTCACTATGCTCTGCCCATTTCCGACTGCTTTTCCCATTTCCAACTAAGCTCTGCCAATTTTCGGCTATGCTCGTACCATTTCCCACTATGCTCTGCCAATTTGCGGCTATGCTCTCCCCATTTCCAGCTATGCTCTGCCCATTTCCGGCTATGCTCTTCCCATTTCCGGCTATGCTCTTCCCATTTCCGGCTATGCTCCTCCCATTTCTGGAGATGCTCTGCCCATTTTCGGCTAGGCTCATCCCATTACAACTAAGCTCTGCCCATTTCTGGCAATGCTCGTCCCATTTCGAACTAAGCCCTGTCCATTTCCAGCTATGCTCTTCCCATTTCTGGCTATGCTCATCCTATTTCCAACTAAGCTCTGCCCATTTCTGTCTATGCTCATCCCATTTCCGACTATACTTGTCCCATTTCCCACTATGCTCTTCCCATTTCCGGCTATGTTCTTCCCACTTCCAGCTATGCTCTTCCCATTTCTGGCTAGGCTCTGCTAATTTCCGGCTATGCTCTGCCCATTTTTGGCTATTCTCGTTCCATTTCCAACTAAGATCTGCCCATTTCTGGCTATGCCCATCCCATTTCCGGCTATTCTCTTCCCATTTCCGGCTATGCTCTGCCCATTTCTGGCTATGCTCTTCCCATACTTAACTATGCTCTGCCCATTCCCAGCTATGCTTTGCCCATTTCCAACTATGCTCTGCCCATTTCTGGCTATGTGCTGCCCATTTCCGGCTATGCTCTGCCCATTTCTGGCTATGCTCTTCCCATTTCTAACTATGCTCTGCCCATTCACAGCTATGCTTTGCCCATTTCCAACTATGCTCTGCCCATTTCTGGCTATGCGCTTCCCATTTCTGGCTATGCGCTGCCCATTTCTGGCTATGCTCTGCCCATTTCTGGCTATGCTCGTCACATTTCCAACTAAGCCCTGACCCATTTCCAGCTTTGCTCTGCCCATTTCTGGCTATGCTTGTCCCATTTCCAACTAAGTTCTGCACATTTCTGGCTATGCTCTGCCCATTTTGCCCATGATCATCCCATTTCCAGCTAAGCTCTGCCCATTCCTGACTATGCTCTTCCCATTTCCGGCTATGCTCTGCCCATTTCTGGCTATGCTCTGCCCATTTCTGGCTATGCTCTGCCCATTTCTGGCTATGCTCTGCCCATGTTTTACATGTGTTGGAATCAATTTGAAACTGAGAAAGCTAAAACCAAATTTCAAGGTAACTCTACCGCTAAACTGTTGAACAATCTGTTGCTATAGGTAGCCCTTCATTCAGCCAGCACATATTACCAGATTGTGATAAGGGAGATAATTTTGATAAGGTGACATTCTCTATTGGGATGAGTTGTCTCCCATATCTTGCAAGGACATTGAGACTAGCTAGTTATCTCTTAGCACACGTGTTAATTGTCACACTTGTTAATTGTCACACTTGTTAATTGTCATGAATTGTTAATTGTTATTTGTACAAGAAAGGTAGGTCTACATTTTGTAAACAATGTTGCTAACATCTGTTGCAGTCACAGACAATAACCGCTTAGAGAAACACTGATTCCCGAATGTACCCCAGTTATAACAGAATAGAGTTTAGGAATGTTAAAGTTCAGTTGTTTATGGTAGGACTCATGCCCTCGCATGAGGGAAATACCAGATCATACATCCCTGATATTAACCAATCAAATAACAGCATTTAGCCATGTGACAAAAGGAGGGGTAATCTTAATGCAGAATATCACAGAACTACTTTTTCTCAGATCTATTATGTATTAAAATTAATTTAGCTAATTTATAAATACATCATTAACCTGTATTTCAAATCTATTACATTATATATAATTTAGTTAATACTACCGTATGGTACAGATAAACAAGAGGTCCAAAGGCCTGTGGCGCTCACTTGGACCATTAGCATTTGAAACATTTGCTTTTAAAGACATGATGGATAATTTTCGGAAAATCCAAGATGGCCACCAAACGAATTGACCAATCAAAATCCTGTATGTATGTTGTGAAGCCTACCCAGCTAGGGTTCTTCCAGCTGCGGTTGATTGAAATCTGCCAAGCGATTAATGAGGTAGGTTTTTAATTGATTTACCAAAAGTTAGAAAATCCAAGATAGCCACCCAAAAATTGACCAATCAAAATTCTGCATACTAGATCTGAAGCCTACCACAATAAGGTCCATCCAAGTCTGGTTAAAATCGACCAAGCAGTTAATGAGGAGTAGCCGGTAAACTCATAAAAAATCTTTAATGAGGAGTAGCATTTTGAAAACATCTGGTAATTTGTTTTACAAAATCTCAGATTTTCACCCAAAATATTAATCAATCAGAATTCTGGAGAGGTTCTAGAACCTATCACCGTAGAATCCATCTAGCTAAATTTAGTTGAAATATGTCAAGCTGCTAAGGAGGAATAGCATTTTGACCATTTTCGGTAGATTTTTCATAAAATCCAAGATTTTCAGCCACAAAATTGATCAATCAAAATTTTGAATAGAGGTTCTAAAACCTATCACCATAGAATCCATCTAGCTAAATTTAGTTGAAATATGTCAAGCTGCTATGGAGGAATAGCATTCTGACCATTTCCTGTAAATCTTTCATAAAATCTAAGGTTTTCACCCCAAAAAATTGAACAATCAAAATTGGGGAAAAATACGTCTAGAGGGTACCAGCATAGGATCCTCCCACTAAATTTGGTTGAAATCCGTCATACCATGAAGGAGAAGAAGCTATTTGATGAACGGACGATGGCCAGATGCTGGATGGCTGCCATGGCATAAGCTCACTTAGCCTTTTAGGCCAGGTGAGCTAAGAATAATCGAAAATGTTTCCAAAACAAAATAAAATGTACTGGTGGAATACTTTGAACATTAGGCCGCAATATTTTCCAATCCAATGGAGGATTCCAGTTTCTCAGTCAATCATAAGTCATAATTAACTAGGTGGCGTGTAGGCTGATGTCATAATCAATTACATCACATCAATGGCGTAGCTAAGTTCATCATGAATGGTGTAACTAAGTTTGTCACTAACGCTTAAATGATGACAGACTAAGGGATGTATGAATTGTATGGCTTTACTATTTAATAAACATGTTGTTGAATATTTTAATACTAATTTTAATGGTCTATGGCAGCAACAGCACCCAGTCAAATTAGTTTCAAAATATTCAACAGCTTACCTGTATATTTTTCTGGAAATTCAGTCAGGGAGTTCAAGGATCGATCGATCCCAAAATGGGCTAAGTGTGTGTGAAGCTTAGTTAAAGATGGGTGTGGCATAGCTAAAACTGGATTCCTCCATTATGTTCAACAACAGAACATTTCTTATATTCATTTTCAAAATTTTACTAACAAACGTGTTTATGGTTTTGTTTTGGAAATTTGTTGACTTATGAGGTAAGAGGTATACTGCATGTAATATTAGGAATGCTGCAGAATTAAATGTCCCGTCTGACCTCATTGTCGAGATGTCTTGCTAAATGCAAAACCTGAACATTGACATCACTACCACCGTCAGAACAGTTATACCTACGTCTCACGTCTTGTCTCGCAGATGAGACAAAAATAAACCAGATGATAAAATCCCTGTCATTGTGTAAATTGTAATGTTCATTTTCTCATAGAATCATTGATGTACACATAAAATTAGTCATTAACCTGTAAATATGGCCTTGGCATTGGTCTTGAGGAATCGCCATTTGCAGGCAAAGAGAAGAACATTTTTGAAAATTTAACACTAGAAATGGCTGACTCAATAATCGGGCAGGTCATTCCAGTGGTAAATTTTCAAAATTAGTTTTATCTTGGCCTACAAATGGACCTTCACAAAGAAAAAAATTACATTTTCTTTACCAAACTTAACCATAAAATCATTAACAGAACAAGCATATATGCACTATAGGCCTATAGCTGTTATCTATGAAGCTTTATCAAGACAGACATACAAATTTACATTAGCTGCGGTTTCTGTGCTGGCTGTAAGCAATTGTATCAGAAATGTAAAATATTTGACTGACAGATAAACTGGGATAAATGTGACAATACAAATATTATTAACACTGGGTAAAGTATCACACTGTATAGTGCAAACATGCGTCAATCATGATTCTTATTAAAAATCTTATATACTAAATCGATCATGTTGGATACACTGTATGTTAGAGTGAGTTTAGGCCCCTAGTAGACATGGTAGAGTAGCTACTCAAGTTACTAGCGCCTAAACAGATAGAGTTCATACTCTAGGACCTACTCAAGGCTAGTCGCCTACGAAACAGGGTAAGTCACGTGTTTGTATGGAACAATGTAATTTAAACACATGGTACATCTGCCCTCAACTGCTCAAGTGTAGATGATTTATCCTGGAGTAGGTATGAGAGTTTTCACCTAAACTCACTCTCCATGATTTTCACATCTTGATATCGTTTACAATTATATACTATCACATGTAATATACAGCAGCACTTAGTAACAATAATCATTAAGATGATGATCAACATGTGCACTGACTAGTTATATTTCAGAGGCAGGAAAGGTGTTAACACTTCAATGGATAAATTTGTTGAAAGAATTAAAATATTTACTTATTGAATGTCCATTTGCAGGCCAAGAAGACTATTTTTTTTAATTTTACCATTGGAATGCCTAACTTGGTTATCGAGCCAGTCATTCCAGTGGTAAATTTTCAAAAATAGTCTTCTCTCACTCCCCAAGACGACTACAGAAAGGGTAAATACAGCTTGATAATGAGGTAGTCTAGATTATGTATCTCTATGGAATTATTTTAAGCCTGAGGCTTGATCTCACTTGTGAGACTAAACTCTGAAACCGGCAGCAAAGGACACACACAATATGCCACCCTCAGTGGTAAAAAATCTTCAAAACCACAGATCCCAAAGAGCCACCTTCCCGCCTACAGACTATGGCGGAACTCAGCTTGTAAAGCAGCTGCCTTAGATTTCCAGGTTGGAGTTGTCAATCAAAACCAACTCACCTTCAAACATGGTGAAAGTCAGAATACCATACATTCCAGAACCTGAGGGTTATTGTTTGCATGATAGCCTGCAGTACTGTAGTATTCATATACAGGTCACTCTTTGTGGGCAACATGATTAACACTGTGTGTGTGTGTGTGTGTGCGTGCGTGCGTGCGTAAGGCAGCAACAGCGCCCAGTCAAATTAGTTTCAAAATATTCAACATATTAAATAGCAAAGAATTACAAAGATATACAATTCATACAACGTGTCGGACCATTTGAGATTTGGTGACGGTCTATATTTGTGACGTAATGATTATGATGTCATCATACACGCGCTCAGCTGATCATGACGTCATACGAGGTCTGATGATGAATGGATACTCTGGAAATGTAAATGATCCGACACGTTGGATGAATTGTATATCTTTGTAATTCATTGCTATTTAATAAACATGCTGTTGAATATTTTGAAACTAATTTGACTGGACGCTGTTGCAGCCTTAGGCAGCAACAGCATCCAGTCACATCAGTTTCAAAATATTCAACAGCTTACCTGTGTAGTTTTTTGGAAATTGATAGTCAGGGTGTTCAGCGATCGATTGATCCCAACACGAGCGAGGTGTGGGAGGAGCTTAGCTAGAGATGGGCGGGGCATAGCTCAGTTCTATTTGGCAGTTCTTGCATTGCCCTGTCCTGGCGGTCTGCCTTTGACGTTTCTCAGTGGTTCTGGTACTGTCTACCTCTTGGACTGGGCGAGCAGTGGTTCTGGCTGTGTCTGACATGCATGGTCGCAATGACCAGTGCTGCCGCCTTTTTGCCTTCTTCTGAAGTGGCTAACTTGAATGCCCTTTTCAAACCCATCGTGACTTGATACTGTGCCTTGAATTCTTCTGTGGTGTGCTCTAAGAGAATTTCTGTGTGACAGTTTGAAAATTTTGATTTGCTTGGCCCCGCCCCGGAAGTTTTGAATACTATCACTCACAGAACCTCGCTTAGAGCATTACTATCAGTTATAAGATTTGTATCTTTCGTGTGGTTATATATCACTCCATAATTATCTTGCCTGTGTCCACTGAGTTCTTTGACTACACATTGATACCAGGCATTAGTTATCCTCTGACAAGCTGTATAATCTAAGGCCCTGTTCTCACTAGAGACTTAATCAGGAATAATGCCATACTGAAGTGTGGCGTTATTCCTGATTAACTCTAGAGAGAACACAGCCTAAGATGATGCCGGTATAATTTCACGTTCCTTGTTCCCCGACAAGCTGTAGAATTTGCAACGATGCTGGTATAGTCTTGTGTTGCAGATATGTTTCACTGTTCTCCTCGGTGTCCTGAATATAGTAACGATAATTAACCATCATGCCACATGACTGCGTCATGCCACGTGGTGACTGATCAGCCAGCCAGTTCAGACGCCACATCACTGCACCATTTCTCAAGTGAAAATTAGCTACGGAAAAAATGAAATATCATTATATAAAACTAAGCGCATAAGGCATGCATACAATCTTTGAATGTATGCTCCTCGAGCTCTATTATTGTAATATTAGACTTGCTTAATTTATTTAAAATACTAAAATTAAATGCTCCATACCAATGGAGCCATCTGATCTGTCACTAAAGTATCTGACATCATAATCAATTACATCATTAGTTAGCTGATGGTACAATCATACTGACATGTGCCCTGAGAGCCAAAGTGGATCTCTACTTGGCCACTGTGAATCGGAGTGGATGTTTACTTGGGCATGGTAAGTAAGTTTGATTTAAAGATATCAGCTGTTACTAGTGTACGAATTGTATGTCTTTGTTGAATTTACAATCTAATAAACATTCTGTTGAATGGCAGCAACAGCACCCAGTCAAATTAGTTTCAAAAGAATCAACAGCTTACCTGTATAATTACCTTGAAATTTATATTTTGGCAATTCAGGGTTCAAAGTATATAAATCTGTTCCAGCATGTGTAAAAATGTGGGCAGACTTTAATGAGAGATTGACAGGTCATAGCTAGAAATGGATCCCTATATTTCTGCCTAAATCAATATTCAAGAAAGATAACTTGTATAATGCATCCAGGGAAGATGTACACGATGTGTCAGATGGTGGACTTTCAGCCTGGGTAGTGCATGGGCAGAGGTAGGCTGGCTCTAGGGATAGTACTGTGTAAACGAAATCACAGATTTCTTTTTTCACGAGAGTTGATAATTACCACCCTGATACTTCATGATATTTCCCAAATATCGACCTAGCTTCAATAATACTCAGAATTAAAAAGAAACCACCCCACTGGGCAGGTTACACAACTGACAGACCAGCGGATGTGCAGCCCAAACTCGCACATGCGCGGGGCTGACTCATTCTATTCCAAAATATTGGCTGACCTAATTGCAACATAAAACGCCGATAGACCGAACCTCTGTGGGGTGGAGAGGCTGGGATCATATCAGGGTGGTAAGTATCAACTCTCTCGTGAAAAAAGAAATCTGTGATTTCGGTTTTTTCACATCAAGAGTATACTTACCACCCTGATAATTTATGATATAGTCAGAATTTGTAAGAGAAATCGGCGGGAGGGAGGCGAAGCTCAGAAGACCGGCTCATCCCTGGAAGAGCAAGCTTTTGCTTTTAGAGCACAGCAAACATCTGAAATTGCGTATGTAAACACAATCAGGAAATGAGTTGGACATTGGATAACACAACCGATGTTGAGAGTAAAGACCGTTTCACATCTGCTCCCCCCCCCTCTTTTAAAGAGGGAGCGATGACCTCAATGTCCTATACGCTCTCTATGTACTCATGCTAAAGTACTATAAGACCTCGGATGAAAGCTTCATTTCGCATACTCTCAGATGGAACCACAAAGAACACAAAACCATCACCATTTTAGTAAGTAATATAAAAAACGTGACAAAAAATAACCATCACCAAATATATGACTAACCTATTTTGATGAGATTCCCCTTTGATCACCGCTGGTGATGATAGGTACAGTACAGAAAAGCGGGGATTTATTTTATGTAAAATCGATAAGGCAAGTGGATTTGACGTGTCACGTAGGTAATGATCTGTAAAACTAGACTCGCAGTGCCATTGTGCTACTGACATAATGTCTTCCACCGGCACTCCGGTAAACAGAGCCGCGGATGTCACTACGCCACGGATACTGTGAGCCTTGGCCATGTCAACTTGTTTACCCGTGGCGGCTTTGTGGCAATGCTGGATGCATTCCACAATCCACCTAGAAATGGTATCTTTAGAAGCTCTCCCATGGGGTTCAATGTAAGATAGCCATAAAGCACTAGGTTCCGTCCACCATTCCTGTGTACGTTGTTTATAACACGTTAATGCACGGACTGGACACCAAGTCTTTGAATTAGGATCAAACCTAGACAAAGCGGGTAAAACTATAGGCTGACCAGGATATTTTCAAGACTGGTTCTTTGCCATAAAGTTAACTCTAGGTAGAAGCCTAAGGCCTTCCCCTGTCACCACAAAACAGTCTGGCTCTGCTGACAAAGCATGTATTTCACTTCTTCGTCTGGCTGAAGGTGCAGCAATCAGAAAAACTGTTTTAAGCGTCAACATTTTCATGGAAATGGAGCTTAGTGGTTCAAAGGGTTTATCTGCTAATACTTGAAGTACTAACGATAAACTCCAAGACGGAATCACTGGAGGATTCCTTGGTCTTAGATTACCCATGCCTTTGATTAAAGTATTTGGATTACATACTTCATCACTTCCCCTAATAGCCAAGCAAGGGATAACTGACATTAAAGCTGACTTGTAGCCAGCAATAGAGTTAGGCTTGAGGCTATAGGCATCAAAAAGGTGACAGAGGAAATCGGCTACTACCTGAATAGATACTGCCATTGGATTAATACATCTTTTTGAGTACCATTCAGCAAATCTATTGATTTTATAATTATATGCTCTGGAGGTTGACCCCCTTCTGGCTTTTGCCATAAACATGGCTGCTTGCTCAGAAAAACCCTCCTTAACTGCCGATTCCTTGACAAAATCCACGCAGTCAATTGGAACATTGAGGGGTTGTTGTTCAAGGCTTGCCCTGGAAGATTATGTTGTCCATCAGAGGCAGAGGAACAGGATTGCAGACCAGAAGGTCCAGCAGATCCGTATATCATGATCGGCTTGGCCAATTTGGGGCGATCAGAAGCACTTGGCATTCCTGCTGCCTGATTTTCTGAAGAATTTTTGGAATCAGGATTGCTGGCGGGAATGCGTATTCATACATTCCCTCCCAACTGATAGCTAACGCATCTATTGCGATAGCGCTCGGATCTGGAATCGGAGAGACGTACGTCGTCATCTTCGCACTCTTGTTCGTTGCAAATAAATCTATGTTGGGCTTGCCCCAGTGGTTGAACAGGCGATCCACCACACATTGATTTAGTTGCCATTCCGTGGGAAGAATGCTCATTCTTCGGCTCAATGAGTCTGCTAATAGATTTAGCCTTCCCGGAATATGAACTGCTTTCAGGGAAATCCCATGATCTAGGCACCAGCAAAGCAGTTTCCACGTCATCATACAGACTGGGCGACTTCGTTCCGCCCTGGCGGTTTATGTAAGTCACTACTGTTGTATTGTCTGATCAAACAAGAACACTCTTGCCCTTGACCTTCTCTAGGAAGTGTTCCATGGCTAAGACTACTGCTCGCATTTCCAGCAGATTGATATGTTCTCTTGACTGATCCAGATTCCAAAGCCGATACTTTGTTTTCTTCCAGGCAAGCTCCCCATCCCGCCACTGATGTATCTGTGTACATCATTAACTGAGTGTGAGGAGGTGACAACGTCATACCCCCACCAGGAGAATTTCTCTCTTCATCCACCATTGAAGGTGGTGAATAAGAGGTTCCAACACTGACACTTTTGAGTCCAGGAAACCCGTACTCTGGGTCCACTGTGTCATGAGAAATAACTGGATCGGCCGCCGGCATAATTTTTGAAAATTGATTATCCAGCCTAGATCTGTAAGAGTTTTCAAAACTATCTCCAGATTTGCTGATAGACATTTTTGAGTGTGTGCCTTTAACAGCGAGTCGTCTATGTACGTGTGGATTGCTATGTGTCTCCTGCGGAGGTATGACGTCATAGCTTGGACCACTCGAGTGAAGACCCGAGGAGCCGTCGATATACCAACTGGGAGAACCCTGAATTCCCATTGGCGGCCCTGAAATACAAATCTCAGGAACCGACGAAAGCTCTTCGCAATGGGAATGTGAAAATAGGCATCTCTTAGATCTATTGATGCTGTCCACATTCCCTTCCTCAATCCTGCTAACACCGTTCTCACAGTTTCCATTTTAAAACTTGGTGTGAGGATAAATCTGTTGAGAGGTTTGAAGTTGAGAATAGGTCTCCACCCTCCAGTGCTTTTTGTCACTAGGAACACGGTTGAATAATAACCCGGACATTTTTGTGCCGGTTGAATAGCGTGTTTTAGTATGAGGGATTGAATTTCTTCCTCTATACACAACCGTTGATCTGGATCTCTTGGATTTTGAGTCCAGATCGGAACCAGAGACAGGCACGATGGCTGATTTGAAATCCAGTCAGGATGGTAACCGACTGAAAGCCATCGCAAGACTGAGCGGTCCTGAGAAACCAGCTCCCACTCTTGCAAGGACTGAGGTGGACCTGAGAAGTGCAAGAAAAGCCCCGTCTCTGGTGGCTGTCCTAGTGTGGTCTTTTTGAGAGGCGACCCATCAGGTTCGGCTCCCACAACCAGAACCCCGCGCTCCTCTACCAGCGCCATGCGCACCTCGGTACGCAGGCTGTCTGGCGGGTTGCACTGGAGGAGTCTGTGCTACCCCCTAGCTGGCTTACGCTGTCATGGCCGACGCTGCGTAGGTGGTTGGCCTCAGACAAGGCCACCACCACCTCTAGCCTGCTCTCGCAGCGCCCTCTGGTTGTTCACCAGGTTTACGGTTTGTTGGAGGTGCAGACATCCTTCACCTTCAAACAACCCTGGACCTGCCATCGGCGTCCGAAGAAGCCGATTGTTCAGGTCCTGCGAGGGGCACAAATTGTCAAGGGCAAATGTGCGCCTCGCCTGTAAACTTCTGGTTACGGATCTCGTCATGCAGTCCAGAGCCAGGTTAATGCTGTCCTGGATGGCTCTCTGGACTGCAAGAGGAGAAGTTTGGCGGGCCACGGATGCTGCTACTACCCCCCTGTACCCGGCTCCTCTCATACTTTCCTCCGTGTCCCGCAGCGCAGAATTAGCATTGCGCAGAGCGCTAGCGCACAAGGGTCCCGCGTCAGACTGGGACCCAGGCCGCGTGTCTTCGCCCAAAGCCGCACGGTCATCCGTGCAAGGCTTTGGAACGACGCCATACTTCTGATATAGATCAGAACTTATACGGCAGCGCCGTGCCACCTCGCGAGGGGCCTTCGCAAGGTGTCCTTTCTGCAGAATGGACGTCTCTGCCGCAGCGAACATATCAACGATATGCTCCGCATACGGCAGAGATGGCATGGTGCTCATCACCGGTTTCCCTCCCAACCACAGGCGCTGGTCCCACTGGGAAGCCGGTGGATCCACCTGGAGTTCTGGCTTGATGTTCACCAGCCATTGGCAAGCATCCAGCCAGTCTTCCTCGGTGGCCACCTGTGAATGTTCGACGAGCCTAGGGCCTTCGTTGTCCTCAACCACATTCACTGGTGGAGTAATGGCCAGAGCTGAAGATACTCCTGGGAAGCCATACGGACCCGCAAGGGATGGCATGGCTTGCACCGTGGCTATTCCAGGAGCCGGATCTACAGCGTCATGGGAGGCTAAAAACATGATGTCACAGTCCGGGCCTTCCCCACGGTAACTCTCGGCAAGCCGAGGGATACGGTATGGACGGCTATCGGCTCCTAGCCAGCCTAGCCGTTGAGACGTGAAACCCACTCCCGAAGAAGTAGTTCCATGGAAAAGGTCACCCATGGGGGCCCATGGGAATCCATTTCCATGGCCATCGACTCATCAGTAGGCCATAACAGTGTCCTCTTCCTCCTGCCCAGAAAGATTAGACGCCAAGCTTGAAAAGGGATCATGCTCGGCCTGGGCAGGAGAGATATCGCGTGAGGTGCTGATATCCTTAGCCTTAGGCTGCTCTAAAGCACTCGATAAGCGGGCGCCCGAGGCCATGGCTTTCGCTCCCGGGTCCACGGGCGAGGCAAGCTTCAGTGCCGGACTAACGGGAGCCGTCTCTGGGTCTATAACGAAAACTGGTTTGCTAAGAGAACCAGACCCAGAGATGGGAACACTGTCCCGGAGAAAATGAAGAAGACAATGACGAACTTGACCCAGGAAGCAAGCTGCGAAGCAACTCCGGGACAATATCCGTGATCGTCTTCTTCATTTCTCCCATCATTTCAAGACGGAAGGCCTCCATGTCTGGCATGGACGCCTTCCTCTTCTTACCACACTCCTTTTCCAGACGCCTCTTCTCGTCTGCCGCCAGGTCCTTTACCTGCTGATTTAAAAAATCAGTTAAAACCTCCACCGGCCACAACTCACACATATGGCAATTTAGAAGAGGACTGCACGTACTGCACCTAGTGCAGTCATGAGGGAAAAAGCGGGCCTTCACAAAACGGTGGCAGGAAGGGCATTTGTTCTCAATAACCCTCTGAAAAGACACAAACGGAAACAATTAGTTTTTAGTTATGACGAACCAAAAAAACAATTGCAGAAGGCTAATAAGATCCATAAGGAAAACTTTTTACCATCAAATGAAAGATAAGCCAGGCCCATAGAAAAAACTATAGGCCTGACAAAAAGTAAACAAATCCTAAAACCTTGTTATACTTCTTTAAGAAGACAAGGGAGACATAAGAATTTGAACTTGAATATTTGAGAGGCAAACATTTTTAGACTTCACAGCTCAAAATACAGATTCATTAGTAATTGAACTTTATAAACACAATGAACCTATGCAAACCATCAAGAGAGATAAATAACTCAACACTCAGTCAAAAAACTTCTAAAATATTTAGAAATAAAATGACTGAAATTTTTTCTCTCTCCTAAATAACCTCATAAGATGACTTCTGAGGACGAGTGAAGTCTGATAAACAACACAGGAATACTTGATCCTGAGTCCAAAAACCCTGTGGTGGGGGGAGAAATTACTTCTTATGGTAATAACTCCCTCAGCAAACTCATAATAAAATAGAAGGACCTAGAAACCAAGTATAAATATTGTTTAAATAAAAGGATACCCTTCAAATATCAGCTCATGTGTCTGAAAAATAAAGCACAACATGCGTTAGCTAATATATAGGCCTCCCCCATAATAAACGAAATCAAGGATTTCTTTTTTCACGAGAGAGTTGATACTTACCTCCCTAATACTCTTTGATATTGCTAAATATCGGCTTGCACTCAATAAACACTCAGAATAAAAACAGTTAGGTGCCCCTACTGGGCAGGGAGTCAGGGTGCAGTCCGGCGGATGCCAGCCCCACCACCGCGCATGCGCAGACCAGCACTTCCTCTGACTAATTTATTGGCTGACACACATGCAACTATTAAGAGCCTGAAGACCGAGCCTCTGTGGGATGGAGAGGCCGGGTCCGTATTAGGGAGGTAAGTATCAACTCGCTCGTGAAAAAAGAAATCCTTGATTTCGTTTATTTCACTTCAAGAGTATACTTACCTCCCTAATACTCTTTGATATTGCCAGAATTCGACAGGGAATTCGGCGGGAGGGAGGCGAGGTCAAAAGACCAGCGCTTCCCTATACGCTTTTCCGCGTTTAAGGCACTTAAACTTCTGACACTGTGTGAAAACACAGTCAGGATTTGACAAAACATCGGCTAACACAAACCGATGGATGAGAGATGACCAAATGTCATATGCGCTCCACCCCCCCCCCCCCCCCTCCTTGGGAGGAAGACTCGAATGACCTCAATGTCCCATACGCTCTCTACGTACATGTGCCATGTACTATAGGACAGAGACGAAAAAACTCCATTTTCGTATACTCTCAATGATGAACCACATAAACACACAAACCATCACCATATTAATAACAAAGGGTCACGTGACAATACAATCAACAATGAACAACACATGAACAAGACTGACCTTGTTGAACTTGGCTGCTGACATCATCTTCCCAGTGGTGAAGGCTGATGCAGTCCCAAAAAGTGGCTGTTTCCATTAATTAATTGTGATATATATAAGCAATGAGGAAACCTCAGGCATCAGGCACGATTACCACGACCAGATCCTCGCGCGCCACGACCAGCACCACGCGCACCACGGTGCACGGGTGGCTGCCTGGCTGGCTGCGCCTGAGGAGCCCGCACCCCCCTCACTGCTGGCCGAATCGCACGCGGCCGAGGCCGACGCTGCGATGGTGGCTGGCCTCTGACATGGCCACCTCCACCTCGAGCCTGCAGGGGATGGTACACAGGGGGTGCAGCGCGAACGCGCTCCCTACGGAGCACCTCAAACTGTTCGCGCAGCACCCTCTGGTTATTGCCCAGAGTAACCGTCTCCTGGAGGTGCCTACATCCCTCACCTCCAAAGAGACCAGGACCTGCCATAGGCGTATGCAGAAGCCTATTGTACAACGCAAACGTGCGCCTCGCCCGGACACTCCTGGTCACCGCCCGAGTCATACAGTCCAGAGCCAGGTTGATACCATCCTGGATGGCTCTCTGGACTGTGACCGGGCTCGGTTGGCGTGATGCGGATGCTGTTACTACCCCCTGTAACAGCTAGGAGACGTGAGACAGCGCCACAATAGACGCTCTCCCCACTCTCCTCCGCATCCCGCAATGCGGCATTGGCCGAACACAACGCGTTCGAACACAAGGCCCCCGTGTCAGAACGGGAGCCTGGCCACGCATCCTCACCCAAAGCCGCGCAGTCATCCACGCTAGGCTTGGGCACCACACCGTACCTCTGGTAATCCACGGGTATGATGTGGCAGCGCCTTGCGACCTCGCGAGGGGCCTTCGTGAGACGTTCATTCGCCTTGATGGACGTCTCCGCCGCCGAGAACATATCCACGATATGCTCTGCTAGCGGCAGAGATGGCATAGCGCTAGCAGTCGACTTACCAGCTAACCACGGCCTGTGGTCTCGCTGGCTAGCCGACTGCTCCACGGGCAGTTCTGGCCTGACCCCTATCAGCCATTGACAAGCGTCAGACCAATCCTCCTCCGTGGCTAACTGCGAGAGCTCTACTAGACGAGGGCCTTCGTCTTCCTCCTGAGCAAACGCAGCAGAGCTTGACGGCGGATATGCTGACACTCCTGGCAGGCCAGAGAAAGCATGCGGGCCCGAAAGAGCAGGCATGGTAATCTGACTGGCTTGTCCAGGAGCAGGCGCCGTGGTAGAGCGTGGGGCAGATACCGCCCCACCACGGCCCCGGCCAGCACCAGCAATACCCTCGGCAAGCCAAGGTATGCGGAACAACTGACCATCAGCACCGACCAGGGCCACCTTCTGAGCCGTGAATCCTACTCCTGCGTGAGTAGAACCGTGGATCATGTCGCCTGTATTCCCGCGAGGGTTGCACAGATGTCAAAATCCATGGCCACGTCCTCAGAAGGGGACCCTAACAGATAATCCTCTTCTTCCTGGCCAGAAAGATTAGACTCCGGGTCAGCAAAGAGAGCTAACCCGGACTGGCCAGGAAAGGTGCCATAGGAGGTACTGGCACCTGCGGCATGCGGCTACCCCTGGGCTGATAAGCAGCCAGCAGGTTCCAGCGACAGCCGTCCATGAACCCCCGGCGTGGCAAGCCTGCTGCCAGGGGCGTGGAATGCCCCCACTAATGGGGCCACCTCTGAATCCTCGAAAACTGGTAACGGCCTAAGGAGGGATGATTCAGAGGCGGGGATTATCTGCTCCAAAGCAGATGACGAGGACAACAAAGGATTTGGTCCAGGAAGCATGCCACGAAGCAACTCTGGTACCAAATCCTTTATTGTCCTCTTCATCTCTCCCAACATCTCACTACGGAAGGCCTCCATGTCCACTGAGGACGAGGCCTTCCTCTTACCCTTTTTACTCACAACCTCTCTTTTCAGCTTCCTCTCCTCCTCCACAACCTTGTCCGTAGCCTGTAAGCATAAAAATTTGGTCATTAGTTCACCCCCCCCCCCCAATGTTTACATACGTCACAATTGAGCAATGGCTCACAAGGGCTACAATGAAAACAAAGATGCGGTATGAACTTCTCTTTCAGGAAGCGACCACAGGACGGGCAACCAGGTCTCTGAAACAGGACAGAGGACGAGGACAATGAGCATTTTAGTTAAAGTTAGAAAACTCAAAACCAACATAAAAGAGAGGGAAATGATCATAAGGATCACTAATCATATGAAACCAGCATTGGACAAAACTTTAATTGTTAATAAAGAGCAAGGCTGATTATGACATCATTAATCCCAGACAGAAATTAAATCGATCCGAAACAAACATCCAGGTGTAAGGACGAATTGTATCCTAACCAGAACATCTTCAGGATAGATATTCAGACTACACAAACATCAGATACACAATGATAACAATGGCAATTTATAGTTCAAATAATTATCATCACCTCATATCATCAACTAGAATACCTGACTCTTTGTATAGACAAACCATCCAACGTGATGAACTGGAACCCTCCACCAAGACTACGCCTCTCAACTCTCTCCACCTTAGGGGAAGGAATTGGATCAAGAGGGCAAAGTGAGAAGACCTTCATACGAGGCCTCCGAGTCACTGAACATAGACTTTTTGGTTAGATAACCTAACAGTATTAGTAGGAAATGGAACCTTGGTGGAGAGAAACAAACCCTCTGATGATGTGATGTCCCATACATATCCTGACAGATACCTGTGGACATAAACACAAAGAGAGATTAGTATTATATAGCACCATGTTGACATAAAACAACTATACTAGGTGCTTATTACGATAAACGTGAGTCCCGGAAACACATTACACCGGGAAAAACTCGCTAAAATATAAAAGAAGTCACCTGATGGATAGGTCCTGGGCCCTCCTCTGGCGAAGTAACTCTCTCAGACATCACAACAGGTGTTTCAAACTTCTATTAAACGCTTAATTAGACTTAAAAAGACTAGTGAAAAGCTTAGAGCACAAAGCATGTGTTCACCCTCTGCCAATAAATTAGCAAAGAGGAAGTGCTAGTCTGCGCATGCGCGGTGGTGGGGCTGGCATCCGCCGGACTGCACCCTGACTCCCTGCCCAGTAGGGGCACCTAACTGTTTTTATTCTGAGTGTTTATTGAGTGCAAGCCAATATTTAGCAATATCAAAGAGTATTAGGGAGGTAAGTATACTCTTGAAGTGAAAAAGAGCTAGCCTAATAAAGATGTATCCACGAGATAACGCGAATCCCAGAAATACCATCCGAGTCAACACGCAAATTTGTTATCAATAAATTTACTAAAGTACACCTGATGGCTTGGACCGGGAGCATCCTCCGGCGACTTGGCAGCATCAGACATACTAATAAACAGTCAAACAAGTTGCAAAACAACTCAAAGCTTCAAAAAGAAAGAAAGTAAAAGCAAGGCTAAAAAGCATGTTGCAATGGCATGTCAATATTTTAAGAAGAGAATGAGTCAGCCCCGCGCATGTGCGAGTTTGGGCTGCACATCCGCTGGTCTGTCAGTTGTGTAACCTGCCCAGTGGGGGCGGTTTCTTTTTAATTCTGAGTATTATTGAAGCTAGGTCAATATTTGGGAAATATCATGAAGTATCAGGGTGGTAAGTATACTCTTGATGTGTAATTAACAATGTGAGGTCTGTAGATCACTGCATGGGAACAGTGACTGCAGTGCAACTTCTGGATTACCTTATGTTCATGTGATGAGTGAATGCACCCGGTGTGTCAGGGTGGATTTCCAATTGGGCAGAGAGGATCTTTACATGGGCACTGAGAGCCAGAGTGAATCGCAGTGGATGTTCACTTGGGCATGATAAGTAAGTTTGACTTAAAGATATCAGCTGTCAATCATGTTATGTGTCGTATGTTAAGAACTTACCAACAGGGCTTAGAGCATAACCTCTACGTTTTTCCTTGTATAAATATTGCGCACACAGCCTCATCAGCGGTGCTTTCATCTCCTGAGTCATGTCATCATTCCGCGACCAATCATTGCTCTGTAAATGTCCCTTTATTGACAAAGCGAATAATTTAGTGTCACATCCGAGGACATTCTGAAGACGAGCAACCTCCTCACTGTTAAACATATCATCTTCCATCTGCTCCCCAGTCTCTGTGAACAGAGCAAGTGGGT
Source organism: Chaetoderma sp. LZ-2023a (assembly GCA_034401795.1). NCBI lineage: Eukaryota > Metazoa > Mollusca > Caudofoveata > Chaetodermatida > Chaetodermatidae > Chaetoderma > Chaetoderma sp. LZ-2023a. Next base: position 136,049,877 of record CM067374.1, read on the forward strand.
CATTAACATCCAGTATCTGTAAAAAGAGGTCGTTACATCTCTGTGAAGAGAGTTTATTATTAAGTAATTTTTTTCAATTCTTTCCTAACTACTGCTGAAACATGTTCAGCCACTATAAAGCATTGATCCGTATGCAAAAATAGCCTAAGGATCTCGGGATTAGTGGCTATTTTCTAGCCCTGATTAGATCCAGTTGTCCCTTAGTGATGACAGGATGCAATATATATATATATATATATATATATATATATATATATATATATATATATATATATATATATATATATATATAAATATATATATATGATCTAATAATACTTACATCATGTGACAATGATGTCATGTCCTTATTCTATAAGTTACCGTAATTTCTCGACTAAAGGCCGCCCTCGAATATAGGACGCTGTCCCAAATTTGACCAAAATCCGCCCAAAAAACTCTTGTATTCAAGTATAAGACGCTGTTAGATTTAGAAAAAACCTACCTTTAAAAAATCGAAAATTGGTATAAAAAATAACCATCAATCCGGTCATGTTTAATGCATGACTAAAAATTATCATGATGTTAGAGAAATTATTAAATAGGACCGCCTAAATATTGTGTATCTTCGATAAAGATTGTTTATTACATCAAAATCAATCTAATTTTGGCATAAAATGTCTCCTTGAAAACATAGAAATCGTGTGATAGAAACAGATTGTAATGGCTCTTTTGCGTTTGGAGGCGCTGTGTGATCTTATGCGCTAACGGGAGTTGGTTATCTGGCTCTTTTGTGATTGGAGGTGCTGTGTAATCTTATGCGCTAACGGGAGTTGGTTATCAAACAGGTACGGGAACATTCAATTCCTATCGCGCAATGATGATATATAGCAATTTCCGAGTTCCGAGTCCAGAATATTTATATCCGAGTACTCGCTCTAATTAGAATAAAGATCTTTTGCGATTGGAGGCGAATCACGTGATTTATACACGTATCTTTTCTCGACGCCATTTTATGTCAAATTCTGGATTAATTTTGATGTAATAAGTGATATGTATTAAAGAATAAGCAATATTTAGGCGCCCCAATTTAATAATTTCACTTCTGCTTGGTGTTTTTGGAGTATACATTGAACATAGTCGTCAGGCGGCGCGAATTGGCTATGGTAACATTTAGTTCAATTTCCGTGGTATAATCTGACTTTTTAAGAAAAATTTCGACCCAAAAATGTGCGGAAGGAATGTTCTCGATTATAGTACACACCCCCCTTTCTAGTACATGTGTTTTGACCAAAAAACTGCGTCCTTTAGTCGAGTTTTAATGGTAGCCACAATGGTATCCTGCTCTATGATCCAGAAAATAAGTTTATGAAACTATTTCGGAAGGACTCAAAATCATTGACCCTGTTGATGGCCTTAACTAACACTATGATGGCTTTGGTAAGCATGTTTGATGGTTTTCGTATAGCTCAGAAATAGCTTAACCCTTAACACACTGATGTCAATATTCTATCTTTTACTGTGTCAGTATCAAAGAAACTGGTGTACATTTTTCAACAATTTTGCTGGAAGATGGTGCTGTCATAGACAACAATTTTGCTGGAAGATGGTGCTGTCATAGACAGCACCATCTCCCACCAAATTTGTTGAAAAATGAACACCAGTTCATCTTTTAATTTAATTTTAAAATTCTAAATTTTGTTACCAGAGTGGTAAGGGTTAAAATGCTTCCAAAATAAAATAAAATGTACTTTTGAATATTATGGATTTAGGCAGCAATGGCCTCCAATGAAATCAAGCCCTAAATATTCAGCAAAACATTTCTTACATCGTGTTCAAAGAACGTGTACTACCTAACATATTTCTGTGTGTTTTGGAAACTAAACGAAATCAAGGATTTCTTTTTTCACGAGAGAGTTGATACTTACCTCCCTAATACTTTTGATATTGCTAAATATCGGCTTTCACTCAATAAACACTCAGATTAAAACAGTTAGGTGCCCCTACTGGGCAGGGAGTCAGAGCGTAGTCTGGCGGATGCCAGCCCCACCACCGCGCATGCGCAGACTAGCACTTCCTCTGACTAATTTATTGGCTGATACACATGCAACTATTAAGAGCCTGAAGACCGAGCCTCTGTGGGGTGGAGAGGCCGGGTCCATATCTAGGGAGGTAAGTATCAACTCTCTCGTGAAAAAAGAAATCCTTGATTTCGTTTATTTCACATCAAGAGTATACTTACCTCCCTAATACTTTTGATATTGCCAGAATTCGACAGTGAATTCGGCGGGAGGGAGGCGAGGTCAAAAGACCAGCTCATCCCTATACGCTTTTCTGCGTTTAAGGCACTTAAACTTCTGAAACTGTATGAAAAAACAGTCAGGATTTGACTAGCCATCGGATAACACCACCGATGTATGAGAGATGACTGAATGTCATATGCGCTCCCCCCCCCCCCTCCTTCCTGGGAGGAAGAGTCGAATGACCTCAATGTCCTATACGCTCTCTACGTACAAGTGCCATGTACTACAGGACAGAGACGAAAAAACTCCCTTTCGTATACTCTCAACAATGAACCACATAAATACACAAAACCACCATCATATTAATAACGGGTAACGTGACAAGACAATCAACAATGGACAACCCATGCACAAGACTGACCTTGTTGAAAAGGCTGCTAACATCATCTTCCCATTGGTGAAGAATGATGCAGTCCCAAAAAAGTGGTTGTTTCCATAAATTAATTGTGAAATATATAAGCAATGAGGAAACCTCATCAAAAATATAAGCCTAGTTATTTTTTCAAAATCGACAAGGCGAGAGGATTAGAGGTGTCACGGAGATAATGGTCTGTAAAACTTGACTCACAGTGCCACTGAGCCACCGACATAATATCATCCACAGGGACCCCATTAAATAGGGCAGTGGATGTCACTACGCCGCGGACACTGTGAGCCTTGGCCACGTCAACCTGCTTCCCGGTGGCGGATTTATGACAAAACTGAATGCATTCTACAATCCACCTGGAAATGGTGTCCTTAGAAGCCCTGCCATGGGGTTCAATATATGACAACCATAACGCCGACTGGTCGGTGCGCCACTCCGATGTACGTTGTTTGTACCGGAGAAGCGCCCGGACGGGACACCATGCTTTAGAATTAGGATCATATCTAGTTAAAGCAGGCAAAACAATAGGTTGACCTGGATATTTCAACGACTGATTCTATATATATCATATAGGTGACAGAGGAAATCAGCCACTACCTGAATAGATGAGTCCATTGGATCAATACATCTTTTTGAGCACCACTCTGCAAATCTGTTGATTTTATAATTATATGCTCTGGAGGTTGACCCCCTCCTGGCTTTGGCCATAAATATGGCCGCTTGCTCAGAAAAGCCCTCCTTAATTCTAGATTCCTTGACAACATCCACGCAGTCAATCGGAACATTGACGGATTGTCGTGAAGGACCTTGCCCTGGAAGATAAGGTCGTCCATCAGAGGCAGAGGAACCGGATTGCAGACCAGAAGGTCCAGCAGATCCGTATACCACGATCGGCTTGGCCAATCCGGGGCGATCAGAAGCACTTGGCACTCCTGCTGCCTGATTTTCTGAAGCACCTTTGGAATCAGGATTGCTGGAGGGAATGCGTATGCATACATTCCCGCCCAGCTGATAGCTAACGCATCTGTTGCGAAAGCGCTTGGGTCTGGAATCGGAGAGACGTACGTCGTCATCTTCGCATTCTTCTTCGTTGCGAACAAATCGATGTTGGGTTTCCCCCCAATGGTCGAACAGACGATCCGCCACACATTGATTTAGTTGCCATTCCGTGGGTAAAACACTCATCCTTCGGCTCAATGAGTCTGCTAGCAGATTTAGCCTTCCCGGAATATGAACTGCCTTCAAGGTGATCGCATGATCTAGGCACCAACAAAGCAGTTTCCATGTCATCATACAGAGACTGGGCGACTTCGTTCCGCCCTGGCGGTTTATGTAAGTCACTACTGTTGAGTTGTCTGAACGAATTAGAACAATCTTGCCCTGAACTTTCTGTAAGAAATGTTCCAGGCCCAGGACTACTGCTCTTAGCTCTAGTAGATTGATATGTTCCTTGGACTGATCCAGATCCCAAAGCCCTGATATTGTGGACTCTTCCAGACAAGCTCCCCACCCCTCCATCGATGCATCTATATACACAGTCACCTGAGGGTGGGGAGGGGTTAGCAAAACCCCCGGCAAGAGATTCTCTGTATTCAACCACCATTGCAGGTGGTGAATCAGAGGCGCCAACACTGACACGTTCGAGTCCAGCGAACCTGAACTCTGGGTCCACTGTGTCATGAGAAACAACTGGATCGGGCACCTGCGCAAGGCGGCCTGCGGAATGACTGGTTCCAATGAAACCATCAACCCCAGCATTCTCAAGTAAACCCGTGCCAGGACATGACGACTGTCGCACACCGACTGTATTACTGAGATGAGTCTTTGAACCCTCTCCTGAGTGGGATAAACATATCCCGTCTCGAGATCGAAGAACATGCCCAGGTAAACAAACTTCTGGGATGGAGTCAGCTCTGATTTTTGGAAATTGACTATCCAGCCCAAGTCCGTGAGAGTTTTCAAAACAATCTCCAGATTGGCCGATAACGATTCCCGGGTGTGCGCTTTCAACAGCCAGTCGTCTATGTACGTGTGGACTGCTATGCTTCTCCTGCGGAGGTATGCAGTGATCGCGAGAACCACACGGGTGAAGACCCGAGGAGCCGTGGAAATTCCGAAGGGTAATACCCTGAATTCCCACTGTCTGCCCTGGAATGCAAATCTCAGGAAGCGACGGAAACTCCTCTCTATGGGAATGTGGAAATAAGCATCCTTCAAATCTATTGACGCTGTCCACATTCCTCGCTCTAACCCCGCCAACACCGAGCGCACAGTCTCCATCTTCAAACTGGGCGTCTCTATGAACTTGTTCAATGGCTTGAGGTTGAGAATCGGCCTCCACCCTCCAGTGTTTTTCGTTACTAAGAACAGGGTTGAATAGAAGCCCGGGCACCTCTGCGCCGGCTGAATGGCTTCCTTTTGTATGAGGGAATTTATTTCCTCCTCTATACACAACCTTTGATCTGGATCCCTCGGAATCGGAGTCCAGATCGGCACGAGAGACAGTCTCGATGGCGGGCCTGTCATCCAATCGGGCCGATACCCGACTGAAAGCCATCGCAAGACTAAACGGTCCTGAGTCAACCGCTTCCACTCTGGCAAGTGGCCGGCCAAACGGCCGCCCACCGGTCCACCTAGGGAGAGAGGTGGACATAAGGAGTGCGTGAGTGGCACTGTCTTCTCGGCCTGAAACACTGGAGTGGTTCCCACCACGGTAACCGGCCCATCAGGCCCGATTACCGCGACCAGATCCCCGCGCGCCCAGCACCGCGCGCACCACGGTGCGCGGGTGGCTGCCTGGCTGGCTGCGCCTGGGGAGCCTGCGCCCCCCTCGCTGCTGGCCGAATCGCACGCGGCCTAGGCCGGCGCTGCGATGGTGTCTGGCCTCTGACCTGGCCAGCGCCACCTCGAGCCTGCAGGGGACGATACGCAGGGGGTGCTGCGCGAACGCGCTCCCGCCGGAGCACCTCAAACTGCTCATGCAGCGCCCTCTGGTTGTTGACCAGAGTCACCGTCTCCTGGAGGTGCCTACATCCCTCACCTCCAAAGAGACCAGGACCTGTCCTAGGCGTTCGCAGCAGCCTATTATACAGGTCCTGGGACGGGCACAGATTGTCAAGGGCAAACGTGCGCCTCGCCCGGACACTCCTGGTCACCGCCCGCGTCAAACAGTCCAGAGCCAGGTTGATACCATCCTGGATGGCTCTCTGGACTGTGACCGGGCTTGGCTGACGTGAAGCGGATGCTGTTACCACCCCCTGTAACAGCTGGGAGACGTGGGACAGAGCAGCAATCGAAGCTCTCCCACTCTCCTCCGCATCACGTAGCGCGGTATTAGCAGAACGCAACGCGTTCGAGCACAGGACACCCGTGTCAGAACGGGAGCCTGGCCGCGCATCTTCGCCCAAAGCCGCGCGATCATCTACGCTAGGCTTAGGCACCACACTGTACTGCTGGTAATCCAGGGGCACGATGCGGCAACCCCTAGCCACCTCGCGAGACGCGCACTCGTCTTAATGGACGTCTCTGCCGCCTCGAACATGTCCACGACATGCTCAGCCAGCGGCAGAGATGGCATAGCGGTGGCAGTCGGCCTACCAGCTAACCACGGCCTATGGTCACGCTGGATTGCCGACTGCTCCACGGGCAGATCTGGCCGAACGCTTACCAGCCACTGGCAAGCGTCAGACCAATCCTCCTCCGTGGCTAACTGCGAGCGCTCTACTAGATGAGGGCCTTCGTCTTCCTCCTGAGCGCACGCAGTTGTACTAGACGGCGGATATGCTGATACCCCTGGCAAGCCAGGGAAAACATGCGGGCCCGAAAGAACAGGCATGCTAAACTCCCTGGCTTGACCAGGAGCAGGCGCTGTGGTAGAGCGCGGGGCAGACACCGCCCCACCACGGCCCTGGCCAGCACCAGCGACACTCTCGGCAAGCCGAGGTATGCGGTAACCGTGGCCATCAGCACCGCCCAGGGTCACCCTCTGGACCGTGGATTCTACTCCTGCGTGAGTAGAACCATGGAACACGTCGCCTGTATTCCCCGCGAGGGGTGCACAGACGTCGTACTCCATGGCCACGTCCCCAGACGGCGACCATAGCAGGTAATCCTCTGCCTCCTGGCCAGAAAGGTTAGGCTCCGGGTCAGCAAAGAGAGCTAACCCGGACTGGCCAGGGAAGGTGCCATAGGAGGCTTTGACACCCGCGGCGCGCGGATACCCAGGGTCTGATGAGCAGACCGCGGGTCCCAGCAACAACCGTTGTCCACGGCCCCTCGGCGCGGCACCAAGCCTGCTGCCAGGGTCGTGGACCGCCCCCATCAACGGGGCCACCTCTGAATCCACCTCGAACAACGGACCGGACCTATGGAACTCGGATTCAGAGGCGGGGATCACCTGCTCCGAAGCAGATGCTGAGGACAACAAAGGACCTGGCCCAGGAAGCATGCTGCGAAGCAACTCTGGGACCAAATCCTTAATTGTCCTCTGCATCTCTCCCAACATTTCGGATCGGAAGGCCTCCATATCCACCGCGGATGAGGCCTTCCTCTTACCCTTCTTAACACCCTCTTTCTTCGCCTTCCTCTCCTCTTCCATCACCTTCTCCCTTGCCTGTAATGATAAAAAATCAGCCATTAGCTCGCCCCCCCACTGCTTACAGACATCGCATTTTAGCAGCAGTCCACAGGGACTGCAGCCAAAACACAAATGTGGAGCAAATCGGTCTTTCAAAAATCGACCACAGGACGGGCAACCAGGTCTCTGAAACAGGACAAAGGACGAGGACAATGAGCAAGCTAGTTACGGTTAGAAAACTCAAAACCAAACTAAAAGAGAGGGACAGGATCATAAAGATCACTAATCAAGAAGAAACCAGCGTTGGACAAAACTTTAAATGTTAATAAAGCGCAAGGCCGATTATGACGTCATCAATCCCGTAACAGAAATTAATCGGTCCGCAACAAGCATCCCAGTGCAAGGACGAATTGTAATCATAACTAGAAGATCCTCCAAAGGATATTCAGACTACACATCATCAGATACAGAATGATAACAATGGTAAAAATCAGTCATTATTTTTTCAAATAATTCATATTACCTCATATCATTAATTAGATACCTGACACCTTGTATAGACAAACCATCCACCGTGATGCACTGGAGCACTCCACCAAGACTACGCCTCTTCACCTTTCTCCACCTTGGGGGAAGGAATTGGATCAAGAGGGCAAAGTGAGAAGACCTTTATAGAAAGCCTCCAACTCACTGAACATAGACTTTTTGGTTAGATAACCTAACAGTATTAGTAGGAAATGGAACCGTGGTGGAGAAAAACAAACCCTCCTGTGCTGAGATGTCCACTAATAATGCAAATCCATACCTGTGGACATAAACACAAAGAGAAATTAGTCTTATAAAGCACCATGTTGGAAAAATCCAACTCAAACAGGCGCTAATCACGGTAAGCGCGAGTCCCGGAAACACATTACACCGGGGAAAAAACTCGCTAGAATGTCATTGAAATCACCTGATAAAGAGATCCAGTCCCCTCCTCTGGTGAATTTGTCCTCTCAGACATCTCTCTTCACTATACTCGAACACAACAGACGTGAAATAGGCTTAAAACGCGTGAAACTTGAAGATAACTGCAAGCACATGTGTTCTCCTTGCCAATAAATTAGCAAAGAGAAAGTAGTAGTCGGCGCATGCGCGGTGGTGGGGCTGGCATCCGCCGGACTACCTCTGACTCCCTGCCCAGTAGGGGCACCTAACTGTTTTAATCTGAGTGTTTATTGAGTGAAAGCCGATATTTAGCAATATCAAAAGTATTAGGGAGGTAAGTATACTCTTGATGTGAAATGGATATGTTCACTTAAATATGAGCTACGTATATTTTATTTTTCACGATGAAAAAGCTGCATCATCAATATTTAAAGGAATCCATTCCCTAGCAACATGCACAAGATTTTGACAAACGGTTCCTCTTACCTTGCGAGTGCTGGTTGTGGTTAAGTTTTCTAATCAGCCAATCACGGAAACCCGGAATTGGTGAAAGACTGGAAAATTGTTGCATCTTGGGAAATTCTAACTGCAGCTGTTGGACAACATTTCGGATGAGAAAATTACCCATATCAATTCCACGCAAACCTGGAAAAGAGGAATTTGTTGGAAATACTATAGAGAACAACTGCTACCTGCTATGATTGTGCTACAGGTGGTACAGTGGCACAGGTGGTTGTGTCAGAAAAGTAAAATATTTGCCACAGACAGATCTGTGAAATCGATTTTGACTGCTTATAATTTTACGATATTAATACTGCAGATGATTAATTTTTGGGAATACCATTTTAATTTCATTTTTACAACTATATAATATAGTATTACTCCATACGAGTCCATAAGACATTAACCTTCTCAACTATGAAATAGTATGTTAATGTCAACACCAACATACCAATAACCTGTTGAAACTTATTTGACTGGGAGCTGTTACTGCCATAAGCAACAATAGCTTACAATCAAATTAGTTTCAAAATATTCAAATGATTATTTTTTAAATTATTAAAATTAATTATCCATGAACATGCAATAATTATTGCATTCAAAATTTCAGAATGGGTGAAAATAAGAAACTGTTAGTGTCGAGCATTAATTGATCATCGATTATTATGTGAAACCAATCATCAATCACACAAATAGTACCAATTCCCAACACTACAGACAGATAACTCTTATACCAGGGTTGCTATGACACACTTTGGAGGTAATACACAATGGAGGATTACAGTTTATCCATCAATCATATGGTGTCATCATAATCAAATACATTGTGAATGATGTAACTAAGTTCGTCACGAACACTTAATTGATGACAGACTAAGCGCTGTTGTACGAATTGTGCTGTTGAATATTTTGTAACTAATTTGACTAGGGCTGTTGCTGCCATAGGCATAGTCAAATTAGTTTCAAAATATTCAAGAGCTTACCCATATAGTTTTCTGGAAATTGAGATTCAGAGAGTTCAGGGATCGATCGATCCCAACACTGGGAAAGCATGGGTAGAGCTTAGTAAGAAATGGGTGGGCCATAGCAAAAATTGTATTCCCAATTGGCGATACGATATGCATGTGATGTACAATAGTAATTAAGCTTATACATACTGATAATGGCTTTGGCAGTGATCTTGTCAATCAATGTCTATTTGCATGCCAAGAGAAAAATATTTTTGAAAACTTCAAAGTGGGGTGACTGGCTCGTTGTAAAATATTCTCTTTGATCATATTAATTATATAATATTTTCTTGACTAACTAAAGGGCGGTAGATGAATTCAGACAATTGTCAGAATGAAAACAGCTGTTAAACTTTTAATCTGGGGCTAAAATAAGTGATTAGTCCAACTATATACACTAAAGTAATTACTATAGTTATTTGCTTAATATGTTCCTAATCATAGTCTACTCTCACATCACACACTTCATGATAGGATATGCGTATCGCCAGGGCTAGGATTGCGATAAACGATATGTACCGCATATTGCTACAGCCCTATCTTATAGCTTGCGAGTCACAACTAAATACGTGAAACAGCAAGAGCCACAAACGGCCACAGCGAAGACAACTAAATGATGTGCTTTATCCCGCATTAAAGCAATGAATGGTTAGATACGTGATTTTTAAAATAAACATTGACCTCAGGTTTGAACGGCTGTACTCAGCTTTGCTTTAATGACTAAATTTGATTAAAAAAATCTAAATATTTGCTTATTGAATGTTCATTTTCTGGCCAAGAGAAGACTATTTTTGGAAATTTACCACTGGAATGACTGGCTCGATTACCGAGCCAGTCATTCCAGTGGTAAATTTTCAAAAAGTCTTCTCTTTTCCTGCAAATGGACATTCCTCAATACCTGCATACTGACCTGTTTGTGTGGATGTTATTGAATAGAAGATGGCTGTTGTAATTTTGTGTGTCTGCTCATCATCCATGGACCCCGCCTGCTGGACATCTGCCTCACCTTTGCTATACACAGGGTGTGACACGATAGACTACAAACAAAATCACATACATGACAAATTATTAAGAAAGATTGAAGTTCTAATGTCATTGTGCAAATTTCTGGTTTTCCGTCTATCTTCTTCCAATGAAGTTTCATTTGAGCCTGTATTCTGTTTAGCAAGATAGCTGGTGTGAACATGATGACCATAATTTTATTCCCAAAAATTCAATTCAATTTAGACTGTTATGCAGGATAATATGTGTGTGTAATGCCATGATTATGATGTAAAAAAATGACATGATGGTTAAAATGCTTTTTATATTACAAGAGTTTTGACAATACTGTAATTCTTATCTAAACTATTCTAGGGAGGATCACCTGACATGTTGACAAATTAGATTGTTGATAAAAATCAGTGTCGATTCTAGGATTATTTTCAGCAGGGGCAAACGTGGAAAGTTTCCCCAATTTGGATAAATGTACAGGTAAATCATAGACAATTTCCCCAATTTGGGTAAAGGTATCTCAATTTGGGTAAAGGTATCTCAATTTGGGTAAAGGTATCTCAATTTGGGTACAATTTTAGGAGGATTTTTTTTAATCTGTTGACCTGAGAGTAGGCTTGCGCGATTTCGTGATTTCATCGAAAATTGTGTCTTTGAAAGAAATTGTGATTTTCTACAATGTAATTTAAAAAAATCGAAAACTTGTGAAAAAATTGAGCAGACTATAAGATTTTAAAACTCGCCATTCAGCAATAAAAGAATAGTTATAATCCATTCACACATGAATCCATTGTTTTTTCTGCTCACTGCGTGCAAGTCCTAATCAAAACACAAAGCTCTGGTAAACAAGCTAACAATAGCGAGGTAACACCTTTGTCATTAAATCAGCCAGGTACTCCGTCGAATCACCATATAATTTTCTTTCTTTCGCTGCAGACCCTGAGTCTGTCATGAAATACCAAGTATATACTTAGTTGCAGAGTGTTAGGCAATAATCACTGAACATAATTCTTTTTAATTCTTTTAGCAATTTCAGGCGGTGTACTAATTTTTCCTTTTTGATTCGATTGTCATGCCTAATTAAAGAAAATAACGCAACAGCATTCCAGATTGTTGTATTTTGAACTGTGCATTCTGTTGATGTAAATTGTACATTCTGAAAGCAACTATAAACTGCACTATAGGACAAGTTTATGCCGTTACTATCGTAGCTACTCAAAGCTACCATTCTAAGTATATGGATTGCGCAGTATCTCCCCGGGTACTAATATTAGCATCTTCGCGCTACTCGGGTAATGACCTAAACTCGTCCTACAAAGGGAAGGCTATAAGCGGAAGCCGATACATAATGTGATTTATATTTTTTCTCGACAAAATTTTAGATCAAATTTTGATGAAATGAACAATGTTTATTAAACTATATGCAATATTTAGGCAGTCCCAATTAATAATTTCACTCCCACGATGATGGATATAAAGTATACATTAAGCATAGATGTAGGATAGTAAGAATTTGTCGCATGAAATTGTGTTCCAAATTCGTGCCATTTTTGTATCATTTATTTCAACTTTTTCTAGAAATTCCAAGTCCCAGTTTTCGTGACTTGTTTATACTTTTGGGAATGTGGACCTACGATTTAATCGAAAATCGCAATTTTTTATATAAAATCGATCGCCATGTTTCAAAGCAAAAATCGCGCAAGCCTACCTGAGAGGATATTTCTCAGTGATAAAATTTTGGTTAAATAATCTGGGCAAAAAGGCATTTCCTTAAAATATTTTACCAAAGTTTGATCAGGTGTGGCAATTTACCCCTGTTGCCCGCCACCCCCATCACCACCACCTCCACCATCTAGCATAAGATATTCAGCGATATTTGTATTGTGCTCGCACCTAGATCTGAACGCTGTCAGACAATAGACTACTATGCTATTTCACCATTTAAACCTTATAGACCAAAAACAAGAAATTCTTTAAGATGTAAAGAATATTAAACTGATAAATATTTTAAAACTAATTTGACTAGAACCTATGACAACAACAACTTCCAGTCAAATTAGTTTTAAAATATTCTACAAGTTACCTATAGGTTTCTTATAATTGCAACACTGGAGTTTCAGGGGTTAAATTGGCCTATTCAAGCTATAGATGCGATAGTGAATCTTACATGTATATTAGAGGTAATGTCAGTTGTCAAAGCTGTATACAGGATAACAATTGGTTCATTCGGCATACTGCTATGAGTGCACACAAAACAGCGTCGATACGGACCAACTCGTCGCTTTAGATCTGTCCAGTTCCGGATTGGAAGCACTGCTTCATAGTCTGAAATCTAGAGAAGCGGTTGTTCATGTGAAAATGCGGCAGTAGCTTAATTCTTTTGTGGTCAAGATAATTCACATTTTTCTTGCTTAGTATAAGCCCATTTCCAGGCCTAGAGAATTATTTTTGAAAATTAAACTTACCACTGGAATGGCGGACTTGATTATTGATCAAACAATTTCAAAGGTAAATTGTCTAAACTGGTCTTTCCTAGCATGCAAATGAACATTTCTCAAGATCACCAGCTTGACCATAAAATGGTTAAATATAATCAATAGCTTGACAATGTGGTATAACGGCAACCATATATGTAACTGTTGAATATTTAGCAACTAATTTGACTCAAAGTTGTTGCTGCCTATGGCAGCAACAACTTCCAGTCAAATTAGTTGCTAAATATTCAACAAGATGATTATTACCTAATAAAGAATATAATGCATTGGCACTTACATGACATCTCACACTATCGCTTGAGGAGACAAAATGGTGGCGATCACTCTTCAACATTTACTCGACATTACAAAGCAGATAATTACGCTACAGAAATGGGAATGTGACAGGATATGAATGATACGGACTCTATAAACCATAATCTATTGGTGCAATACAACATTTGAGATGAGATTAGCATCCCTTTAAGCAGTAGACATGTGTAAACCATATATAACATACAAATTGGTTAACTGTCTGCCTGTTGAATTTCCGCAGACTAGATTCTCCTTGGGGTTTAACTCTGGATATGGTGAATATTTGGAAAACAATTGGACTGAAAGTTGTTAGTGGCTAAGCCACCAAGAACTTTCAGTCAAATTGTTTTCAAAATGTTAAGCAGGGGTCTAGGTTTATTGCCCACTGAAATTATGGTTTGGTGGTTTGCATGATCAAATTATTGTTTTCCTGAAATGGAGGGGTCCAATCTGTCACTGCACTACCTGATGTCATAATTAAAATGTCACAATCAAAGTGGCATAGGTCCATCATGAAAGTGGAAAAGTCTGTCATGAAAGCGTCTGATTGTATTGTCTTATAATTAGGTGAATTTACGATCTAATAAACATTATTGCAGCAACAACTCCCAGTCAAATTAGTTCCAAAATATTCAAAAGCTTACCTAGTATATAGTTACCTCGAAATCAGGATTTGGGGTATTCATGTTTCAAAGTGTTAAAATCAAATCAAATATGCATACAAAGTGGGTAGAGCTTAGCTAGAAATGGGCAGAGCTTAGCTAGAACTGAATCCCTCTATTCCATTCGGGTGATCGAGAGACAATATTTCAAGGCTTGGCTTGGCCTCCAAAATCCTGCTACAATGGGGTCAGAAACTAATTTGACTGTAATAATATTAGTTAAAAAATATTCAATATGATCTTGTATCAGGTATGTAGCCTTCGGTTGAAAGCGTTATCTGGGGGTGATGGACCGTAGGCATTGGAAAACATCTGGCTACAGTAGTTCAGATTTGGCTAAGAAAATGGGCAGTTGGCTTGTCCCTGCTCCAGTAGAATACACCATTCTCTACTTAATACATTCTGAGGAAACAAGAAACTAAAATCATAAACTAGAAACCTTTTCCATAAGATGGCATGATGAGTGCCACGTGACTCGCTCTATGTTTAGAAAGCCTACAGAGAACCATAATGCCAGCAGATCTCTCAGCGTGCTATTTAAGGTAGTCAAGTATAAATTATCTTCATCACCCTTTCCACGAGTAAACTGTGTCTGAAATACAGAGAATAATAGAATAACAATACTGGTACCATGTCCCTGACTTGTCTTGGGATATTAATATATAACATAGGGTCCCTCTGTCAGTGTTTCTCATGGCATCTAAATTGTGGAGGGCTCAGGGACCACACACCCTGAAATCTGTGGGTTCCAAGCTCAAATCTGTGGGTCCCAAACTGAAAATCTTGTGTTCCACTACAGTTGTTCTCATCCATGCTAAAATTAGAAGGTACCATGAACTCACAGCTATGAATTATTGGTCCCATGCTAGATTTTGTGGGTATTTTTGTGCAAAATCCTATAAACTAATTAATATTTTATAATAATAATAATAATAATAATAATAATAATAATATTACAAGATTTTTAGCCACTAATTTTGGAGTTGTATTTTTGGACCTGGGTATATACCCTAAAAAAGAGCCTTATGAGAATCCCTGCTCCCACGCATGTTATGAAGTATTCACATCCTGTAATACATTTCTCAAGGCCTCTGCAGAAATCATTTTAATCAGCTTGACCATTAACCCTTTAACACTCAACTCAGTCAAAAACGGGTTTTTGTAGTGGTATTGACTAATCTCCATTTGCAGACCAAGACACGGCCTATTTTTTTTAAATTTATCCCTGGAGTGACTGGCTCAGTAACTGGAATGACTGGCACGGTTAGTGACTGGCTCGGTATCCGAGCCAGTCATGACCGAGACAGTCATTCCAGTGATCAGCTTTCAAAAATAGTCCTCTCTTGGTCTGCAGCTGTACATTTTCTATGAGAAAATGTAAATTTTCTTGTACAAAATTGAGGGTTAAAGGGGTAAGATTTAGTCAAGTTCAAAATATCGACCCATTCATCAATATATAAAGAAGTTTGTATGATTCAGCTAACTGATGATGAATGATTGTAAACATGTTAATTTAAATAAAACTGCGGCGAAAAAGTTAACATTTGGCTAACAAATATTACAGTTACCTAATACTTGGCAAAGGCATGATCTATCTAGGGCTGTAATGATATGTTTTGCCACGATACGATATGTATCATGATACACTGGTCACGATACGATACATTATTTTTTCTCTAAGACTCATCTGACGCTGGCAATTTTATGCCACTCCCCGTCTCTCAGTGCAGATACAAAAATAATTAACATATTCAGATGAAATTTAGTGAAAATGGTGCACTTGTACATAACTTTAACTATAGCTTACCTGACAATGTTAACGCATGAATATATCGGCGAAACGTTAGAGCCCTAGATCTATCCCCAATGGATGGCCTGTATCACATGCACCGTATGTACACAGTTTTCAGACAAACGGCCAAAGTTACAGAATTATCTTGGAACAGCTTTTCAAAATGGCTGCCTGGAGAGTTCACATTGCATCAATTTTGATAAGGATCTTCCTGTGGATTCCTGATTTTCAATCAAGCAGGCTAGTCAATGCAGTCGCATCTCAACACGGCTGTATTTTTGTCCAGATAAACTTAATTTGGGATCCTCCTAATAATCCTCATCTAATTGATTTCCACAATTTTCAGTTAATTGCTGACTGAACCAATCTTAGATTGTGTTCTATTCCATATCACATCCAATTAGTTTCCAAACTTCTTTTGAAATTGGTCAAGGATACAAACTTTAAGACACATCGTACTGAAGGCTGCTAATATTTTGATTATAACACACTATTTACCTTTAACTTACATTTCTCAGAAAGTAGGTAAAAATAACTACCATGGTAGCTTATGCCACATATCCCCACACACCAAGCTTCATGGAAATCCATTCAGACTGAAATCATTCAATTATTATCATCTTTCCAATTTTCTCATCGGCTCAAATACCTAAAGTAAATGACCTTAAATATGGCTGGTCAAGGCAGTCAAAAACAGCCGAGCCGTTAACATTGAAAATAAAGAAGACAAGTTTTTGAAAATTTGCCACTGGAATAAACGAAATCAAGGATTTCTTTTTTCACGAGAGAGTTGATACTTACCTCCCTAATACTTTTGATATTGCTAAATATTGGCTTTCACTCAATAAACACTCAGATTAAAACAGTTAGGTGCCCCTACTGGGCAGGGAGTCAGAGCGTAGTCTGGCGGATGCCAGCCCCACCACCGCGCATGCGCAGACTAGCACTTCCTCTGACTAATTTATTGGCTGATACACATGCAACTATAAAGAGCCTGAAGACCGAGCCTCTGTGGGGTGGAGAGGCCGGGTCCGTATCTAGGGCGGTAAGTATCAACTCTCTCGTGAAAAAAGAAATCCTTGATTTCGTTTATTTCACATCAAGAGTATACTTACCTCCCTAATACTTTTGATATTGCCAGAATTCGACAGTGAATTCGGCGGGAGGGAGGCGAGGTCAAAAGACCAGCTCATCCCTATACGCTTTTCTGCGTTTAAGGCACTTAAACTTCTGAAACTGTATGAAAAAACAGTCAGGATTTGACTAACCATCGGATAACACCCCCGATGTATGAGAGATGACCGAATGTCATAAGCGCTCCCCCCCCCCCCCCCTCCTTCCTGGGAGGAAGAGTCGAATGACCTCAATGTCCTATACGCTCTCTACGTACAAGTGCCATGTACTACAGGACAGAGACGAAAAGCTTCGTATACTCTCAACAATGAACCACATAAATACACAAAACCATCATCATATAAATAACGGGTAACGTGACAAGACAATCAACAATGGACAACGCATACACAAGACTGACCTTGTTGAAATGGCTGCTGACATCCTCTTCCCATTGGTGAAGATCGATGCAGTCCCAAATTAGTGGTTGTTTCCATAAATTAATTGTGAAATATATAAGCAATGAGGAAACCCCATCAAAAATATATATGCCTAGTTATTTTTTCAAAATCGACAAGGCGAGAGGATTAGAGGTGTCACGGAGATAATGGTCTGTAAAACTTGACTCACAGTGCCACTGAGCCACCGACATAATATCATCCACAGGGACCCCATTAAATAGGGCAGTGGATGTCACTACGCCGCGGACACTGTGAGCCTTGGCCACGTCAACCTGCTTCCCGGTGGCGGATTTATGGCAAAACTGAATGCATTCTACAATCCACCTGGAAATGGTGTCCTTAGAAGCCCTGCCATGGGGTTCAATATATGACAACCATAACGCTGACTGGTCGGTGCGCCACTCCGCCGTACGTTGTTTGTACCGGCGAAGCGCCCGGACAGGACACCATGCTTTAGAATTAGGATCATATCTAGTTAAAGCAGGCAAAATAATAGGTTGACCTGGATATTTCAACGACTGATTTTTAGCCAAGAAATTAATCCTAGGTAGCAGCTTAAGGCCTTCCCCTGAAACCACAAAACGGTCATCCTCGGCTGATAAGGCATGAATCTCACTCCTACGCCTAGCCGAGGCCGCAGCAATTAAAAACACAGTCTTCAGTGTTAATAGTTTCATTGAAATGGAACTAAGTGGTTCAAACGGCTTATCACCTAGTACTTGAAGCACTAGCGATAAACTCCAAGACGGAATCACCGGTGGATTCCTTGGTCTTAGATTGCCCATGCCTTTAATTAATACATTTAATGTATTCACTTCATCACTTCCCCTCTTAGCCAAGCAAGGAATAACAGACATTAAAGCTGACTTATAACCAGCAATAGAGTTAGGCTTGAGGCTATAGGCATCATAGAGGTGACAGAGGAAATCAGCTACTACCTGAATAGATGCATCCATTGGATCAATACATCTTTTTGAGCACCATTCTGCAAATCTGTTGATTTTATAATTATATGCTCTGGAGGTTGACCCCCTCCTGGCTTTGGCCATAAACATGGCTGCTTGCTCAGAAAAGCCCTCCTTAATTCTAGATTCCTTGACAACATCCACGCAGTCAATCTGAACATTGACGGATTGTTGTGAAGGGCCTTGCCCTGGAAGATAATATCGTCCATCAGAGGCAGAGGAACCGGATTGCAGACCAGAAGGTCCAGCAGATCCGTATACCATGATCGGCTTGGCCAATCCGGGGCGATCAGAAGCACTTGGCACTCCTGCTGCCTGATTTTCTGAAGCACCTTTGGAATCAGGATTGCTGGAGGGAATGCGTATGCATACATTCCCGCCCAGCTGATAGCTAACGCATCTGTTGCGAAAGCGCTTGGGTCTGGAATCGGAGAGACGTACGTCGTCATCTTCGCATTCTTCTTCGTTGCGAACAAATCGATGTTGGGTTTCCCCCAATGGTCGAACAGACGATCCGCCACACATTGATTTAGTTGCCATTCCGTGGGTAAAACACTCATCCTTCGGCTCAATGAGTCTGCTAGCAGGTTTAACCTTCCCGGAATATGAACTGCTTTCAAGGTAATCTGGTGATCCAGACACCAACAAAGCAGTCTCCATGTCATCATACAGAGACTGGGCGACTTCGTTCCGCCCTGGCGGTTTATGTAAGTCACAACTGTTGAGTTGTCTGAATGAATAAGAACAATCTTGCCCTGAACTTTCTGTAAGAAATGTTCCAGGCCCAGGACTACTGCTCTTAGCTCCAGTAGATTTATATGTTCCTTTGACTGTTCCAGATTCCAAAGCCCTGATATCGTGGACTCTTCCAGGCAAGCTCCCCAGCCCTCCATCGATGCATCTGTATACACAGTCACCTGAGGGTGGGGAGGGGTTAGCATAACCCCCACCAAGAGATTCTCTGTGTCCAACCACCATTGCAGGTGATGAATCAGAGGCGCCAACACTGACACATTCGAGTCCAGCGAACCTGTACTCTGGGTCCATTGTGTCATGAGAAATAACTGGATCGGCCGCCTGCGTAAGGCGGCCTGAGGAATGACTGGTTCCAATGAAACCATCAACCCCAGCATTCTCAAGTAAACCCGTGCCAGGACATGACGACTGTCGCACACTGACTGAATTAATGAGATGAGTTTCTGAACTCTCTCCTGAGTAGGATAAACATATCCTGTCTCTAGATCGAAGAACATCCCCAGGTAAACAAACTTCTGGGATGGAGTCAGCTCTGATTTTGGGAAATTGATCATCCAGCCTAAGTCTGTGAGAGTTTTCAAAACAATCTCCAGACTGGCCGACAAACTTTCCCGGGTGTGCGCTTTCAACAGCCAGTCGTCTATGTACGTGTGGACTGCTATGCTTCTCCTGCGGAGGTATGCGGTGATCGCAAGAACCACACGGGTGAAAACCCGAGGAGCCGTGGAAATTCCGAAGGGTAGCACCCTGAATTCCCACTGTCTGCCCTGGAATGCAAATCTCAGGAAGCGACGGAAACTCCTGTGTATGGGGATGTGGAAATAAGCGTCCTTCAAATCTATCGACGCTGTCCACATTCCCCTCTCTAACCCCGCCAACACCGAGCGCACAGTCTCCATCTTGAAACTGGGCATCTCTATGAACTTGTTCAATGGCTTGAGGTTGAGAATTGGTCTCCACCCTCCGGTGTTCTTTGTTACTAAGAACAGGGTTGAATAGAAGCCCGGACACCTCTGTGCCAGCTGAATAGCTCCTTTTTGTATGAGGGAATTTATTTCCTCCTCGATACACAACCTTTGATCTGGATCTCTCGGATTTGGAGTCCAGATCGGCACTAGAGACAGTCGCGATGGCGGGCCTGTCATCCAATCGGGATGATACCCGACTGAAAGCCATCGCAAGACTAAACGGTCCTGAGTTAACCGTTCCCACTCTTGCATGTGGTCGGCTAATCGGCCTCCCATCGGTCCACCTAGGGATAGAGGTGGACATAAGGAGTGCAAGAGCGGCACTGTCTCCTTTGCCAGAAACACTGGCGCGGTTCTCTCCGCGGTAACCGTCCCATCAGGAACGATTACCCCGCCCAGATCCTCGCACGCCACGACCAGCACCGCGCGCACCACGGTGCGCAGGCGGCTGCCTGGCTGACTGCGCCTGAGGAGCCTGCGCCCCCCTCGCTGCTGGCCGAATCGCACGCGGCCGAGGCCGGCGCTGCGATGGTGGTTGGCCTCTGACCTGGCCACTACCACCTCGAGCCTGCAGGGGACGATACGCAGGGGGTGCGGCGCGAACGTTGGCACGACGAAGCACCTCAAACTGTTCGCGCAGCGCCCTCTGGTTATTGACCAGAGTAACCGTCTCCTGGAGGTGTCTACATCCCTCACCTCCAAAGAGACCAGGACCTGTCATAGGCGTACGTAGTAGCCTATTGTAGAGGTCCTGGGACGGGCACAGATTATCCAAGGCAAAAGTGCGCCTTGCCCGGACACTCCTGGTCACCGCCCGCGTCATACAGTCCAGAGCCAGGTTGATACCATCCTGGATGGCTCGCTGGACTGTGACCGGACTTGGCTGGCGCGATGCGGATGCTGTTACTACCCCTTGTAACAGCTGGGAGACGTGGGACAGAGCGGCAATCGAAGCCCTCCCACTCTCCTCCGCATCACGCAACGCGGCATTTGCCGAACGCAATGCGTTCGAGCACAAGACTCCCGTGTCAGAACGGGAGCCTGGCCGCGCATCCTCACCCAAAGCCGCGCGGTCATCCACGCTCGACTTTGGTACCACACCGTACCGCTGGTAGTCCAGGGGCACGATGCGGCAACGCCTGGCCACCTCGCGCGGGGCCTTAGCGAGACGTCCACTCGACTTAATGGACGTCTCCGCCGCCTCGAACATGTCAACGACATGCTCTGCCAGCGGCAGAGAAGGCATAGCGTTAGCAGTAGGCTTACCAGCTAACCACGGCCTGTGTTCACGCTGGCTAGCCGACTGCTCCACGGGCAGATCTGGTCTAACACTCACCAGCCACTGGCAAGCGTCAGACCAATCCTCCTCCGTGGCTAGTTGCGAGCGCTCTACAAGACGGGGGCCTTCGTCTTCCTCCTGAGCACAAGCAACAGAGCTTGACGGCGGATACGCTGATATCCCTGGCAAGCCAGGGAGAGCATGCGGGCCTGATAATACCGGCATGCTAATCTCACTGGTTTGACCAGGAGCAGGCGCCGTGGTAGAGCGCGGGGCATATACCGCCCCACCACGGCCCCGGCCAGCACCAGCTACACTCTCGGCAAGCCGAGGTATGCGGTACCGCTGGCCTTCAGCGCCCAGGGCCACAGTCTGAACCGTGGATTCTACCCCTGGGAGAGTAGAACCGTGGAAAAAGGCGCCTGTATTCCCCGCGAGGGGCGCACAAACGTCATATTCCATGGCCACGTCTTCAGACGGCGACCCTAACAGGTAATCATCATCCTCCTGGCCAGAAAGATTAGACTCCGGGTCAGCAAAGAGAGCTAACCCGGACTGGCCAGGGAAGGCGCCATACGAGGTACTGGCAGCCGCGGTGTGCGGATACCCCTGGACTGATGAGCAGCCCGCGGGTTCCAGCGACGACCGTCCACGGTCCCTATAGGGCGCGGCAATAAGCCTGCTGCCAGGGCCGTGGAACACCCCCTCTAATGGGGCCACCTCTGAATCTTCAAACAACGGAAGCGTACTAAGGAACGTTGATTCAGAGGTGGGGATTACCTGCTCCGAAGCAGATGATGAGGTCAATAAAGGATTTGGTCCAGGAAGCATGCCACGAAGCAACTCTGGAACCAAATCCTTGATTGTCCTCCTCATCTCTCCCAACATCTCGGTCCGGAAGGCCTCCATGTCCACCGCGGACGAGGCCTTCCTCTTACCCTTGTTACTTACGACCTCTTTTTTCAGCTTCTTTTTCTCCTCCTCCAACTTGTCCTTCGCCTGCAAGCACAAGAATTCGGACATTAGCTCGCCCCCCCAGTGCTTACATATCTCGCAATTAAGCAAGGGACCACAGGGGATACACTGAAAACATAGATGAGGGCCAAACTTGTCCCTCAAAAATCGTCCACAGGACGCACAACCAGGTCTCTGAAAAAGGCCAAAGGACGAGGAGTATGAGCAAACTAGTTACGCTTAGAAACTAACCAACTCAAGAGAAGGAAAATGATCATAAAGATCATAATTTTTATGAGAAACCAGCTTCGGACAACTTTAATTGTAATTAAAGAGCAAAGCTGATTATGACGTCATTAATCCTATGACAGGACAAAATCGATCCCAACAAACATCCCAGTGCAAGGACGAATTGTATCTTTAACCAGAACATGTGCAGAATAGACATTTCGACTACACAAGCATCAGATAAATACTGATAACAATGGCAAATAGTGTTAATTATCTCCCTTTCTCATATCAATAATTAATACCTGACACCTTGTCTAGACAAACCATCCAACCTGATGAACTGGAGAACTCCACCACTGAACGCCTCTTAACTCTCTCCACCTCAAGGGGAAGGAATTGGATCAAGAGGGCAAAGTGAGAAGACCTTTATAATAGGCCTCCAACTCACTGGGCATAGAATTTTTGGTTAGATAACCTAACAGTATTAGTAGGAAATGGAACCATGGTGGAGAGACACAAACCCTCTGCTGATGTCATGTCCTTATTTCTCCTTCACACAGACCTGTGGACATAAACACAAAGAGAGATTAGTCTTGTATAGCACCTAGTTGAAAAAACCCCACTAATTAAGGCGCTTATCACGTTTAGCGAGAGTCCCGGAAACACATTACAACGGGACAAAACTCGCTAATTTTACTAGAAGTCACCTGATTTAAAGGTCCAAGGCCCTCCTGTGGCGAAGTCACTCTCTCAGCCATCTTTGTCAGGTGAAAACGTCTCTTAAATAGTCTTAAAAAGCTTTGAAAAGCGTAAAGAAAGATCCTATCATGAAAGCATGTGTTATCTCTCAGCCAATAAATTAGCAAAGAGGAAGTGCTAGTCTGCGCATGCGCGGTGGTGGGGCTGGCATCCGCCAGACTACGCTCTGACTCCCTGCCCAGTAGGGGCACCTAACTGTTTTAATCTGAGTGTTTATTGAGTGAAAGCCAATATTTAGCAATATCAAAAGTATTAGGGAGGTAAGTATACTCTTGATGTGAAATGACTGGCTCGATAAACAAGCCAGTCACTCAAAAATAAATTTCACTTACGTCTGTAAATTGATATTTTTGCCGATAAATTCCGTTTCTTTACCAAATGCGATGCTTAATTCTTTGACAAATAGCATTCCGTGAACTCCACCCCGCCCTTCCCCACCCCAGCCAGAAGTTTACTGTGCATGTGCTCGCCTTCATACTAACCAGTACATCCGCTCTGAGGTCCACCAGAAACTTGACCCCTTCATGAATACGGCCAATCTGACTGAACAAACCATAGTAGCGTGGTTTAAGCGCATGGCGAAGCTTATCCTCTGACCGCAACATCATCACATCACCTTTCATCTGAAATCAGCAATGGTCATAAACAATACAGCTAGATATACAGTGTTAACCATGAGGCTGTGATGCATACTATTTACTGAGCTTTGTGATAGAACTCTTTCCATGGTAGACTTGCATGATGATAAATCAGTTTTTATAATTGCAATTGTTTTATTGTTTTTGTAATTAATCATAGTGGGTGATGTGTCATGCAGCTGCTCCACAATCATAACACAGCAGTTTTCCTCCCAGAGGGTGTCATCCTGTTGCTACACGGTATAGTGTCATCCTTGGGTGTGTGTCATCCTGCTGCTCCACACTGCAGTAATCCTCCCAAGCATTAGATTGGATAAATCACCACTAGGTGGATTTTTCGTTAAATTTTCACTTTGTTGATGAGATGGAATTATATGTATAGGGAATGGTTTTATTGCTCTAAGACTGTTTTTATGTGTATTTTGACCATCAAAGTGTAGAGCAAACTTTATTACATCTTTAATTTATATGGGCCTAACCGAGCCATTGTATTTTTCAAAACCAATTTTCAACTTTTTTTGAAGTTACGTTTTCAAAATTTCAGTGTCTTATACTCAATTACAGGAGCATTTTGGGCAGACTTTGTTCAAATTTGTGTCTGCATCATATACACAAGGGCACACTATAATCGGGAAGTGTGTGTGTGTGTGTGTGTGTGTGTGCGTGCGTGCGTGCGTGCGTGCGTGCGTGTGCGCGCACGCGCATGCGTGTGTGCGTGCATGCGCACGCGTGCGTGCATGCTTGTATGTGTTTGTGCACCTATGTGGGTGCTGGCATGTGTGCATACATGCGCATAAAAACATGTCACCTTTGCAGCTACAAGCTGGTCTACAAGCTCTGTGACTGTGTGTCGCTTGACACCATATTCCTGTGCCATGACCTTCAATAACTCATACTTATGATCAGCAGGCAAGGTACGATAAGACAGACAGAAGTGACTGCATCGTCTCTGAAAAGAAACAAACTCTACAAACTTCAAGGCTGATAGCCTGATAACCATTTGTAACTTTAGCACATACACCATCCGCTCACCCACCCACCCACTCACACTTACTCACATGGAAACGTGCGCTCGCTCACCCACACATCCGCCCGTCCACATTCACACAGTCCAAACCTTCCCTCCCACCGTCACTCACACTCCCATTCACACACTCACTTACCCACACTCTCACCGACACTCTCACCCACTCACCCACCAGGTCACTCACTCACTCAGTCACACATGCATGCACACACACACACACACACACACACACACACACACACACACACACACACACACACACCACACACACACACACACACACACACACACACACACCACACACACACACACACACACGTGTCTGTGCATATACAATAATACATGCATGTGAAAAGATATTTAAACTTAAAGCTATGCACACTGTTAACCACTAACTGCATGCACACGCGCACGCACGCACGCACGCACGCACACACACACACACACACGTCTGTGCATATACAATAATACATGCATCTGAAAAGATATTTAAACTTAAAGCTATGCACACTGTTAACCACTAACTGCACACAAGCACGCACACAAGTGTACACACACACACACACACCCACCCACACGTACACGCACGCATGCAGGTAGGCAGGCGCGCGCACGTACGCATGCACGCACACACACACACACACACACACACACACACACACACACACACACACACACACACACACGTGTCTGTGCATATACAATAATACATGCATGTGAAAAGATATTTAAACTTAAAGCTATGCACACTGTTAACAGCTAACACATTGAAATATCTGATTACTAAATTCAATTCACTTTCCAACGTTTCATATAATGTGTCTTTTTAATTGAGACAATGTTGTTGCTGTGTAAAACAGCTTTCAGCAACATTGTCTCCAAAATGCACACAAGACTTTCTGATATCAGCATTGTATGGTTTAACATTTCAATGACCATAATGGAAAAATCACCCTTTACTACAGTCTTGAAAAATACTCATTTGCAGGCCATGAGAAGACTATTTTCACAATTTTACCACTGGAATAACTGGCTCAGTTATCGAGCCAGTTATTCCAGTGGTAAAGCTTTAACATTGCTCTTCTCTTGGTCTGTAAATGGACATTTCCCAAGAACCCTGTTGAAGCCAATTTTATCCAGCTCGACAAGTCAAGTGTTTGACACATTATTCAAACATAGTGGGTATATAATGATAATCCCCAACTAATAAACTATACCTACCTCAATACTGGCTGGACTGCTGTCGGGTGCTGTGAATGTAGAGTGAAGGAGATCGGCTACACTGACCGGAGATGACGCATTGCCATCCGTGCTTGTTGTAGCGGTACATCTTGAGAGACATTTCTCTAACATGCCAAACTGATTCACCAGCTAGGAATAAGAGGAATCCATGTTATAGAGTACTCCACATTGATCAGTTCACTGACAAATCTTTGAAAAAGTACATTCAGATTCTTTATGATATAAAATTTATTCTGTTGAACATTTCAAAATTAATTTGACTGGACGCTGTCCTGCTTCCAGTCAAATTAATTTCAAAATATTCAATAGTTTTCCTGTATGATTTATAAATTGTCTTGAAAATGAGATATGGGGAATTCATCGGTGAAATGGTTAATTACAATGTATGTGTAGTAATGACTCACTTACAATGTATGTGTAGTAATGACTCACTTATAATGTATGTGTAGTAATGACTCACTTATAATGTATGTGTAGTAATGACTCACTTACAATGTATGTGTAGTAATGACTCACTTATAATGTATGTGTAGTAATGACTCACTTACAATGTATGTGTAGTAATGACTCACTTATAATGTATGTGTAGTAATGACTCACTTACAATGTATGTGTAGTAATGACTCACTTATAATGTATGTGTAGTAATGACTCACTTACAATGTATGTGTAGTAATGACTCACTTATAATGTATGTGTAGTAATGACTCACTTACAATGTATGTGTAGTAATGACTCACTTATAATGTATGTGTAGTAATGACTCACTTACAATGTATGTGTAGTAATGACTCACTTATAATGTATGTGTAGTAATGACTCACTTACAATGTATGTGTAGTAATGACTCACTTATAATGTATGTGTAGTAATGACTCACTTACAATGTATGTGTAGTAATGACTCACTTATAATGTATGTGTAGTAATGACTCACTTACAATGTATGTGTAGTAATGACTCACTTATAATGTATGTGTAGTAATGACTCACTTACAATGTATGTGTAGTAATGACTCACTTACAATGTATGTGTAGTAATGACTCACTTATAATGTATGTGTAGTAATGACTCACTTACAATGTATGTGTAGTAATGACTCACTTACAATGTATGTGTAGTAATGACTCACTTATAATGTATGTGTAGTAATGACTCACTTACAATGTATGTGTAGTAATGACTCACTTACAATGTATGTGTAGTAATGACTCACTTATAATGTATGTGTAGTAATGACTCACTTACAATGTATGTGTAGTAATGACTCACTTATAATGTATGTGTAGTAATGACTCACTTACAATGCATGTGGTAATGACTCACTTACAATGTATGTGTAGTAATGACTCACTTACAATGTATGTGTAGTAATGACTCATTTACAATGTGTGTGTAGTAATGACTCACTTACAATGTATGTGTAGTAATGACTCACTTACAATGTATGTGTAGTAATGACTCACTTACAATGTGTGTGTAGTAATGACTCACTTACAATGTATGTGTAGTAATGACTCACTTACAATGTATGTGTAGTAATGACTCACTTATAATTACATGTATGTGTTGTAATGACTCACTTACAATTTATGTGTAGTAATGACTCACTTACAATGCATGTGTGGTAATGACTCACTTACAATGTATGTGTAGTAATGACTCACTTACAACGTATGTGTAGTAATGACTCACTTACAATGCATACAACATATGGTTAAATATAATATTAAAAGTAGTGTTATATATCGTACATGTACAGTTTGTGTTTTGAAAATGGACACAGAATAAACTATTGGTACTATTACTAAATCTGTATGCAATAAAGATAGATAATGCCATACTGATCCTGACACACAGACCACAACATAGTGACCATGACATAATGGCCATTACATAGTGACCGTGACATAAACGTTGAGATTACTGACAATGACATATATATCACAAGAATATGACATACATGTATTGAACACTAGATTGATCAGTCGATGATGGGTCATCGCAAATCTCCATGTTCACCACTTTGACCTTTTGACACCCTCTGTAAATGTCCTCTTACCCTCCGGAATCATGAGTAACTCACATACCAAATTTGGTTGAATTACGTTTAATGGCTTCAGAGGAGCAGTGTTAAAATCAATTTCCACACATTACAATTTGAACTGCGGGGGCGGAAACAAATGTAATTGTTCACATGCACTCTGCAATCATATGGGCAACTTACACAGCAAATCTGAACGTGCATTTACAAAAGATTTTCAAAAATATGCCCGTCTTTGAAATTGCATTTATGACATTTACATTTAGTTGAATATTCTAAAACCAGTTTTGTCTGGGAGCTGTACATTTACCACAGAAGAGTTCACTGGGATGGGTTAACATTTACTATTCCCCCCCCCCCCCCACCCCCCCCCCCACCCACCCCACCCCCCACCCCACCCCCCCTCACAAATATGACAAACACAGATTTCTCTGTCCTGCGAATATCATTAACCTGAATATCAGTACTCTTCATTTAACCCTTTCATGCCGAAGCCAGCCAAAACTGGCCTCTACAGCGGTTTTGAGAAATGTCAATTTGCAGGTCAATATAGGACTATTTTTTCAAAATTTACAATTGGAATGACTAGCTCGATACATGTAATCGAGTCATTCCAGTGGTAAATTCTAAAAACTAGTCTTCTATAACTGGCCTGAATATGGACATTCAGGAAACAAATATTTTGAGTCTTGACAAAATTTAGCTATTAAAGGGTTAATTTCACAAGATGAAGTATACCATTAGATATCTCAAGTAGATAGTATGATAGATCACTGATTACTGGTCAGTGTGTGATGAGCTGTTGCTTACCCGTCGTCTTATCATGTTTAACCTGAGTACAACAGCCATCATTTCCAATGATCTTTATCTCAGCAACTTATCATGGCACGTGATGTATGATCTTTATCTCAACAACTTATCATGGCATGTGATGTATGATCTTTATCTCAGCAACTTATCATGGTACGTGATGTCAAACTGTTAAAGAAAATAAGACAGATAACTTCAACAAATATATCAAACGCTTCATATTCCTCTGGATCTAGCCAGAATACCTAAATAGAATGAATATAACACCAGAGTCAAGTTCGACTCACTAACTATAGTCAGTTTGCTGGTTTACTGATCATGCGCAGTTGCTATGCCCAGTCGAACTTGATTGTAGTCGACTATAGTTCGTTGGTACCCGGTTCTCTATTGAATTACTATTGCAGAAAATTTGGAACCGGGTACCAGTCTCCATTAACCCTTTCTGTCGTCTGTTTTGATGACTTACGAAAATGGGTTATTTTTGTCCACTAAGATGTCAAAAAGCGTCCATATGGCATAAAGTGGGAAGGAATATTATGGGCTTGGTAACATTGCCATACAATGGGAAAGCATAATTTCATCAAACCTAAGTTATTTAGTGAAATATTTACACTTTTATATGAATTTATTTGTGGCAAGCGATCGCTGTCTGCCATTTTGAAATTTATGCAAATATCGCTCTAGGGCGATTCCATGAAACAGAGGACATTCATAGTAAAAATTCAACATGCCTTACAAGCTTTACTAATGGGTTATTTCCCTGCTTAAACTAATCAATTTACGGGATATGTCAAAACTTTTGGTATAAAGTTTGACAAACATGTATATTTTTAGGTGAGTGTACTGGTGTCCAAACTTTGCTGTTTTTGGGGGGTAATTAGCTTTTTCAGGGTTTTTTTTAGATATTTTAGAATAAATTACATTTTTAATCTTAAAATGTTATTGAGTCATTAGAGCGTTATATTCTGAATACAAAACACAAATTTGTGAGAGAACATTTTTTAATTTTAAATCCAGGTTGTTAAATGAATATCAGTTTAAGCAGATGTCCTGTACGACATATTTACATCTAAAAGTTTTCCCTCTGTGTTAACTACAAAGCACAAAGAGATCCCTTTTAGTATTTTCTAACTTCAAGCTCCAACCAACACAGAGCTATGATATACAATGGCAACTTTATATTATATACCTAAAAATGAGATATCAATGTCTGTCCCGTACGACATATTTTAGTATATAAGGTCTAATAATAGTCTAATCATTATGAATGTGTGTTATTTGTGTTATTATTGCAGTTGTTTCCTATTATTTGTAATAAGTTCAATAGAAAATACATTTTTTAAATGTTTACATTGCATCCACGATAACAACCAATCAGATCAAGATGAATGCTGATATTAGCGATAGTCCACGCCATGGTTCAAGCCTGTCGACTGAGACTATTCAATCCAGATATATCTCACACTATGCCAGGCATGAAAGATGAAATAACTCATTGGGTTGATGGCAAGAAAGTTAAAGAACGGAAATATTACCTGACGCTATTCCTTCGAGAAGCTTATGCCATATACAGTCAATTACACCCAGATAATAAAATTGGTTTCTCAAAGTTTTGTACCCTTCGACCACAATATGTTCTCCTACATGAAACACCTGCTGAACAATGCAAATGTAAAGTTCATGAAAACCTTTTCCTCAAACTTAACGGACTGCATATTAAGTACGATTCAAGCCATGAATTCCAAATGTTGGCAGTCAAAATGTTTTGAATGTGCTGATGCAAAAATGATGGTTGTAAGCTTAGATCAGGAACAGATGGTGAATTGGAGAGTGGGAAACCTGTGTGACTGAAAATGAACATGGCAAAAAGCAAAAACGGCTCAAATCTGTGTTGCATGAGGGCTGTGCTGCTGAATTGAGGGAGCTTGTCGAAGCAGACTTTGAGGAAATTGTTAGACATATCAACATTAAGAGAATTCAGGCTGAGGAGTTCCGAAATGATCAGGAAAATCCAACCAAAAGAGTTTTAGAAGTGGACTTTGCAATGAATTACTCTTGTGAATACCAAGAGGAAGTTCAGAGTGCTCTTTGGAGTAGGAGCAGTGCCACTCTATTCACTGCTGCAGCAATGCACCTTGGTCTATGTAAGACATACCTTGTATGCTCCGACACCAAAGATAAGACCAAGGACACAGTGGCCATATTTATAGATCACCTGTATCAGAATTATATAATACCTGTTAATTGTAGTGCAACAGAGGAAGTTATATGGACAGATGGTCTCTCTTCCGAATTCAAAAACAAGTTCATGATGAGGTTGTTACAGGTGCTAAGTGATAAATACAAGTGCAAGTTCTCATGGAAATACTTTGCCACAAGCCATTTTAAAGGTGCGGCAGACGGAATCGGTGGACGGGCCAAATCAATAGTTTGAGCAGAGGTGATGAGTAAAAGGTTGGAAAGAACAGTAGTGCAGTCATCAGAAGATTTTGCCAGGATTGCATCCAACCTTATGGATAAAACAAAAGTTATGCATATTTCCAATGAAGAGATTGAGAAATGCATTGGCAACTTAGTATCATGGTATGATGTCACATCCATTGTCGGCATTCAGAAGATGCACATAGCCTGTTGCCTGCCAAGTGGTACCATTAATTTATATGAAATGCACAGACAGAACAGCCTACACTTGCCATCCAAGGTCATATAAAACCACTGACTCCAGCCAATGAACTACCGGTACTTCAGACTCAACAACTTGAATTAGGAGATTGGTGTGTGGTTGATTATGAGGGAGAGCATTTTCCTGGTGAGGTGATTGACATCAAATTTGGTGAATATGAAGTAAACGTCATGCACAGAGCAGGAAAATATTTTAAGTGGCCAGCTCAAACTGACAAACTCTTCTACCAACAGAGCTCAGTAGTAAAGAAATTAGCAGGTCCCCCAGCCATGGTTACGAGAATGGGACCAAGAATTTTGTCAGCGTTTCCAGACTTTGATTAGCCATTGGTCATGTTGGTCAACACAAAACCATGTAGATCACACACTGCAATCTTTTAGCATTCAACCTAATGTTCATTTTCAAGACGAAGTTCCAACCCAGACATCATATGCAGCAGACCTGAGCTTACTACCATCTTAATTCCACTGTTCAGCAGGTGTTTCATGTTGTAGTAGAATATGCTCGTCCCACTGCGAAGGCAGGCTCAGACTAGTCATTCCTGTGTCAAATTTCCAAACTATTCTCTTTGCCATGCAACAGAAATTTTTCAAACAAATTTCCTCAAAAGTATTTCAATTTTCTCATAAAAAATGTCCATTTGACGAGCAAGAAGACTATCTGTGAGAATAAATTTACCAGTGGAATGCCTGGTTCAGTGTTCGAGCCAGTCATTTCAGTGGTAAATTCTCAGAAATAGCCTACTTGGTCTACAAACACGACAAATGGACATTTCTCAAAACCACTGCAGAAGCCATTTTTGACTGTCTTGAACTTTAATAAAGCTTTAAGAAAGGTGAAAGTTGATAAATGTATAGTCATACTAGTTACCGATTTTAGTTTAAAGTGGAATACAAGTTTAATCCATATTCAAATATATTCCTTTGTTACACCCCACACACCCCCACCCCTAAACACACCCCCATCCCCCCCCACAATAAATTAATCCGTCCATCTAGGCTGACATCTATCCATGATCATCCATCTGGAGTTTCAATTCTGTTTCATAACTCAAGTTCTACTATGTACAGCTATCATCAACAAACTCAACTGGTCACAGGGTGGCCCTTGGTATCCAGAAGAACCATATTAATTTTGGTGGTCAAACGTCAAGATCATAATGATCCAATTAATGGAATTGTGTTGCGCCTCCGGATGATAACTCATGTTTTTGCTGGTTTGGCAGTTAAAGGGTTAACCAGAACAAAATACCCATTCTGATGTCAAATTTCTTGCTGTCAGTGAGCCTATTGAAGACTGAGTTTAGTCACATTTTGGAAATAAGACACCAACTACTCTCGACAACATTATTTTCGAAATGTACATCAGTCTGTCTTCTTCTAGGTCAGTTTAAAGTAGACTTGACATCAGAGTGTTAAGGTCTTATTAATGACATTAATATCTGTTCTGTATGAACTTCATAGGCTTACATTTCTCTGGACACCTGGTATGTTCATGACTGGTTACAATAATCAATACTAAAAGAACAAGGTAATTTTTAAATCATAACTCCTCTGATATAGAAATAGTGCTCAATTCAGAAAATCATATTACCTGCCTAATTAGCCGTTATTATGATTAAGCCTTTAACCCCCACAAGTTACAGAGTTTAAAGGATTTCATGTCAATTACACACAAACATGGTACATGCAACTTGTGAAATGGTTTTTGAAAGCTTTCCTCATTTGTATATTGCTTGTATTGTATGTGATATTTAGCTTTTGGTATATTTCTATTATTAGATTAATCCATCATTAGAAGGAATACCCTAAACTATTCACAGAGCTTTTGAGTGAAAGATGTGTTTAAAAATGTCGTGTCTTTTTGCTGTCCCGTACGACAGAATACAATTTTCAGGATTATTTCTACCAAGATAGTTATTCATCTAATATTCCTATTGTTATATGATAGGCTATAGTCAAACTTTATAATGAAAGTGTTTAGGGATACTAATATAATGTAGTTTGCTATCCAGAATAAAAAAACCTTTCTGGATGTCCCGTACGACATATATGGAATCGCCCACTAACCATCTGGACTGAGGTCGGGTGCTCGGTTGAATATAGTTGACTAGCTAGTTAACTATTTGAAGTTCGGCTGGTACTCTAGTTAGCTATAGCTAACTATGATTAGCCTTAGGAGATGAACTTGACCCAGCAAATGTGCACAGACTTCAACCAAATTTGGTGTGAGATACTTTATGATTGCAAAGTTCAAGAAGACATTTATATTTGGTCCCTCACCTATGGGGGGGGGGGGGGGTGGGAGGGACAGTGGAGGGGTTAAAAGGTCAAATTGATTGTAACGCGACTCCTCCGAAACAGTTGGACAGAATTCAACCAAATTTGGTATGCAATTACCCCTACGATTACCGATTGCAAGAGGACATTTACATTTGTCTCGACTCAAAGGTGTGAATGTGTATGTGCGTGTGCGTGCGCGTGCGTGTGTCAAAAGTTAATGGTGAACATGGGAATTTGCGATGGTGTGCCATCGACTGTTCAATCTAGTTTATTCTACTGAAAATAGATCTAGATTTTATAATTCGATGCACATGACATTAATCTGTTTGTTACGTTGTGTGTTAGTGTTGAAACTTTGAACATGGTGTTTTCAGCTTTAAATTATTACAGAGAATACGAACGAAAACTGGGATCCACATGTTGTGCCATTTGGGGTTAACAATTGTACATATATCTGTCTTTTGTCTACCCGCATAAGTAATCATATTGCTCGTGGCAGTTACATCAACCCAATAAATTGTTTCTGTGTTGTCGCTTTAAAGCGAACTTGAGTCTAAGACTTTCGGTTTCGAATGATCAGGCAACAATGTTAAATGCACAGAAAGTGATGACGTTTACTACATTGCTGTCGGAAACTTTATTGACCTATCTGAAAAGCTGATAAAATATAACGATGAAGACGTTAATTTCACGTTTGAGTAATCTAGAATACAGAAATGTGTTGCTGTGTAATATAAAAACGCGTGTTTATGGTGTGTTTTGTGATAAATGTTCTACAAATCAAAATTTTCGCAAGCACAATTCTATCAGCAATTACAGATGGCATGATTGCCAGATGCGGTTTAAGTTTTCCAAATGGAACAACAAACCAGAGACATTATTTTGCCATAAATCAATTACAAATTATCTTTTAAATCAAAATCGGCCAATAAGTATATGGAGCTTTTCGAAGCAAAATGAATGGAATAAAGCATTATCGGAAGCTGAGAAAATTGTTGGCTATCCCACATCGCTTATGAGTCTCCGCTGTTTACTAAGTGATGAGATTGCAAATGTTGCTGTGGAAATGAGAAAGCTTGTTGGTACAAAACACCCACTGCTGAAAACTGCTAGGTATGTAAAAATAATATGGAAATATGCATTGCCTATTACCCGCGAAGTGGTCGCCCCACTGTTCCGACAGCCCAATGTTGCGACAGCCCATTATTCCGATGCCTCGATATTCCGACAGCCCATTATTCCGACAGCCCACTACTCCGACAATCCATTATTCCGACAGGCCAATATTCCGACAGCCCGATATTCCGACAAAAACATTTGTTGAAAACCCATTATTCCGACAGCCCATTATTCCGACACATAAATAACGCAGTTGCTGTAACGAGATGCAATTCCTTCTAGTTATTATAGTCTCTAAATGGGAGACGGATGCATGTTGCGACGTCCGTGCGTGCATGCGTTTGGGTGGGGTGGAGCGGGTGGTGTTGCACCGCACCCATGTTTCGAAAATATAGGTCTACCTGTTTGAAACAAAATATTATAAAGTTTTGTTAAAATTATAGCAAACACACCAAATTCAATGATTTACGATGAGCTTGGCAAATTCCCACTGAAAATTATAATTCAATGTAATATAATCCAATATTGGGCTAGTTTAGTGAATTCCGGTTATAGCAAGCTGTCATCACTTCTATATTTTTGCGTGTTGGAATATATAGAAAAATATAATGTAAATATCAAATGGATTAATAATATCAAGACAATCCTGAACACAACTGGACAAGGCAACCTTTTTAATCTAGCTCATGTAAACCAAAAACACGTTATTCGACAAACAAAAACATTTTTAGAGAACAGATTTATATACAACTCGAGAAAATATATCAACAGGTTAACATTTTATGCACTGATAAAACAAGACTTCAAACCATGCCTAAAAAATCTACAACAGAGAAGCTCTAATACTCTGCAATTTTCAAACTCTAAATCATTATTTAGCAAAAGAACCCAAACGATGGGTGGGAATTGAGAGAAGCGAGCGAGCTTGCGAACTCTGTAGTGTCTTAGAAGATGAAATTCCTTTCCTTTTTGAATGCCCACAATTTGAAACCGAACGACAAATTTATTTCCGATTATTATACAAGAAATTATACAGGCGACAAAATTAAGGGATTATTCCAGATATATGCAACAAAACTGCTTTGTATAAATTATGTAAACTAATACCATACTCAAAGAAGAAAGATAGACACAAACAAAATCAAAGAAATTATTAAACAAGCAGACAACAACAACAACAACAACAACAGCATAATAATGATAATAATAATAATGATGATAATAATAATGATGATGATAATAATAATAATAAGTATATTTCTATCGCCACAAATGTACCACACTTTATTTGCCTCGCATGCCATTTTGTAATCGCCTGAGTGAATAAAATAAAACTGAAAACTGAAAGCATGTGTGCATGCATATATTGTGCTCTGCTGATTTTTGTACATTTGACATGGAACTCATATAGATGACGACATATTAGACAACATGTTTCGGGAACACATCACACACAGGAAAAGAGACCGATTTTCAGTAAATAGTTTCGCTCTTTCCTCATTATACCTGGAACATGGTGATTTCATAATGAAATGATTCTCATCTGCGACCATGTCAGGACAAAATGCCAAATGACTATTGCAGTGCACATGAGAACAATTGCGTCACGTGTAGGCTGATGTCACAGTTGACCGAAATACTCCGTCATGAACTTGGAATAAACTGTGAGTTCTATAAATTGTATGTTTTTACTATTTAATAAACATTCTGTTGAATATTTTAAAGTAATTTTACTGGGCGGTGTTGCTGCCATTAATAGTCAAATTAGTTTCAAAGTATCCAACATGATATCTGTATAGTTAGCTGGTTACCATCAAATTCGGATTATGGGAATTCAAGATTCAAAGCATAAAAATATATACTACCACGTGCAAGATATGGGCGGAACTGAGCTATGGAAGGGAGGGGCATCGCTAAAAGTGGATTCGTCCATATGAAGAAGCCTAATATGTTTTTCCTCTATCAGCCACCCATTATTAATTCATCCTGTGGGTGACCAATCAGTGAAAGGATTATAATCGTAAGCAGTATTAGGAATTCCCTTCAACTTCATTTGCATATATGACCAATCAGAAGCTCACATGTGGTCTTTTTAAAGCGGGATGTATTTTTGACTACCTTGTATTATGAATTCACTAACAATTGAGAAACTTATCTTCCGCTAAAGGTGCATATTCACATCAAAATGCTTGAAAATAAAATTGCTAAAGTTGTATACTTATAGAAGATTAATTTATCTACCTCAATGTAATGAAACGAAATAAATCTTAGCATTTGATGGTTTCATTCCGTATTTATAAATTAATATAATATTTTAGTCGTAATGTTGAATTAGGAACTCGTGTCTCTAATTCAATTTCGCATCTTAAAAAAAATTATATTAATTAATACGTAATGAAATCATCATATGCTAAGATTTATTTTGTTTCCTTGCATCTAAGCACATAATTTAAGCCTCTAAAGGTATATAATTTTAACAATATAATTTTGAGGCATTTTGTTGTGAATACGCACCTTTAAATTAACTTGTACTGATTGGACATCTACAAAAGAGGCCTAAAAGCATATTTTAAGCTTTGTAAAGATATGCTTTCACTGCAACCAACGATCAAAACTAGTTTACTTTTATTTAACCATATGATAAAACCTATTCAGTTGTACGGAAGTGAAATATGGGGAGCTTTTAATCCTTATAGCCCTAAGTTTAAAAACGGATTCACTTTAGACAGATGCTTTGAAAGATTAGAGGCAGGAGGAATTCAGCACAAATTTGCCAGATTTGTTCTGGCCGTGCATAAAAAGAGTAGTAATTATGCCATTCTGACTGAACTAGGTTGGTTCCCCCTTCACTTTGATGTGGTGTTTCAATCAATGTTACTCTATTGGCTTAAATTAGAAGATGCGTCTGTAGACTCATTATTGCACAATGCACTTGAATCTTCCAAAACTCTCCATACAACATCAAAGAACCCATGCTGGTATAGCAGCATAAAACAATTATGTGATACATTAAAACTAACATTAGATATATCATCATGTAACTTTTCAAAGTTCAAACAATCCGTGAAATCCATTTGCACAGAAGCCTATCTTGAAAACTGGTATGCTTTAAAGGACAAACTTTCGGATGGTAAACTGACCACAGGTCTACGCAGTAGTAAAGACTAGGTTTGGATTAGAAAATTATCTAATAACTATGAAGAAACTTGAATATAGAAAGGTCATTACGAGGTTGCGAATAGGCTCAAAATAGAAACTGGTCGATATTAGAGAAGATAGAGTTTGTGACTCGTGTGATAGTGGCTCAATTGAAGATGAAATTCATTTTCTTATAGAATGTAACGCATACAATGATGATAGAAATGAACTTTTTAGTATAGTTGAAAAAACAAACAAGCACTTTAAAAATCTAAAAAAGACGATAAATTCTTTTGGTTAATTAATTGCGAAAATTCAGAAATATTACATCGCCTCGGGCAGCTTCTAAGCAAACATCTTAACTGACCATATACACGCTGACCTCATCCCATGCATCTGTGCATTTGTATATATAGATATAGATACATTTATATTTTATTTTCGGTGTTCCGACTTAATCTTGACCCTTTTAGCATGGAAATATTTATGTCTTTATTTCCACAGCATTCAGACATGGTATATGGTCTTATAGGGTCTATGAATTGTTTGAGGTTAAGTCTGTATTTTGCTATATTGTTTGTTTGTTTGTTTTTTTTGGTTTTTTTAATATGTTCTTTTCATAAAGTTCTGTAAACTGTACTGTGCTGATTAGTCGTAAAGGCATAAAAAAGCAATAAAGTATGTACTCAATAATGTTAACGCAGTCCCAGCTTATTACCATCTAACACTGCCAATACATACATAGCTACAGTACACGCATAGCTACCAATATATAGTCTATAAGGTGGTCCAATAAGACAGGTTTTACATAATATTTATATAGTGACTAAGTGTAGGCCTATGTGGTTTATAAAGTCATCTAATAAGACAAGTATTACTGTTTATGGTGACTAAGTGTATGTGATCTATGAGGTGGTCTGATAAAACAGGTCTTACTGCCTATAAGGTGGTCCAATGAGCCAGGTTTTATACTCTGTGGTGGCAAAGTGTATGTGCATGATCTATAAGATGGTCCAATAAGCCAAGTTTTATAGTCTATGGTGACTAAGTGTATGTGCATGATCTATAAGGTGGTCTAATAGGACAGTTTTTACAGTCTATATTGTCTGGTCTAAAGTGGTTCAATAAGAAGGGTTTTACTGTCTATGGTGACTAAGTGCATGTGGTCTATAAGGTGGTCCAATAAGACAGGTTTTATAGTATATGGTGTCTGGTCTAAGGTGGTCAAATAAGACAGGTTTTAATCTCTAGGGGGACTAAGTGTATATGGTGTAGGGTAGGGTGTGGTAGGGCAGGGTAGAATATGGTAAACTATGTCTAAGTCTAGGTTAGCCTATGTGGGCTCGCTGGCCTTAGATTAACCTATGCAAGCTATACCTAGGCTAGCCTATGCTAGGCTAATCCTAAGGCTATGCTACGTTAGACATACTCGTCTACGCCATACTAGTCTAAGCTATACTAGTCTAAGCTATATACTAAGCTAGTTTAGTCTAGGCTAAGGTATACTTGTCTAGGCAAAGGTATAC
The DNA here is from genome assembly GCA_034401795.1 of Chaetoderma sp. LZ-2023a. Lineage (NCBI taxonomy): Eukaryota > Metazoa > Mollusca > Caudofoveata > Chaetodermatida > Chaetodermatidae > Chaetoderma > Chaetoderma sp. LZ-2023a. The sequence goes on from CM067374.1 coordinate 136,089,768, forward strand.
TAATCTACTCTAAACTACGTTAGTCTATGTTAAGCTATGCTATATTAGATTAAGCTATACTATACAAGTCTAGGCTAAACCATGCTATACTAGTCCAAGCTAAGTTATGCTATGCTAGACTAGGTTATGCTATATAATAGTCATAGTCTAAGCTATGCTATACAGTACTATAATAGTCCAGACTCAGCTATACTAGACTGGTCTCAGCTAAGTTATGCTAGTCCAAGATAAGCTATGCTCTACTACTCTAGGCTAAGCTATGTTATACTAGTCTAGGCTAAACTATGTTATACTAGTCCAGGCTAAGTTATGTTATACTAGTCCAGGCTAAGCTAAGCTATGCTGTACTAGTCCAGGCTAAGCTATGCTGTACTAGACTAGGATATCTTATACTAGTCTGGGCTAAGATATGCTAGACTAGTCTAAGCTATGCTATAACTAAGACTAAACAATGACTTACTAGTCTAGGCTAAGCTATGCTATGCAATACTAGTCCAAGCTAATTTAATCTATACTAGTCTAAGCTAAGCCATACTATAATAGTACAGGCTAAGCTATGTAGACTAGTCTAAGCTAAGCTATGCAAGTCCAAACTAATCTAGGCTCTACTACTCTAGGGTAAGCTATGTTATACTACTTTAAGCTAACCTGTATTAGGCTAAGCTAGGCTATACTTGGCGAAGCTAAAATGAGCTATGCTGGGATAAGCTAAGCTATATTGGGCTAAACTAAGCTAAGCTCTACTGGCTAAGCTAAGTTATACTCGGTTAAGCTAAGCAATCCTCGGCTAACATAAGCTAAGCTGGGATAAGCTAAGCTATACCAGGCAAGAGTAAGTTAAGCTATGATGGGCTAAGCTATACTGGGATAACCTAAAGCTATAATGGGATAAACTAAGCTATGCTAGGCTAAGATATGATAAACAAAGCTAAGCTAAGTTATACTCAGTTAAACTAAGATAAGCTATCCTCGGCTAAGCTAAGATATACTCGCTAAGTTATGCTAAAATATACTTGGCTAAACTGAGATTTACTTGACTAAGCTGATCAAAGATTTTCTCGACTAAGCTAAGCTAAGATATACTCCACTAAGCTAAGATAAACTCGGCTAAGATATGCTGTAATAAGGTAATCTAACCTGTGCTAGTCTAGTTAAGCCAAGCTATGCTAGTATAAGCTAAGGTACGCTATGCTTGTCTAAGCTAAGCTATGCTATTCTGTAATAAACTGACCTATGTTAAGCTATGCTAGTCTAAGCTAAGCTATGTTAGGCTAAGTTAAGCTAAGATAGTCTAATCTGAGTCATGCTAAGCTATGCTAGTCTATGCTAAGGTAAGCTATGCTAAGTAAGGCTACCTAAGGGATCTTTAACCATATGGCTGGTGCTTAGAGACTCCATGGTGTGGAGATTATATATCCTGTATGCTTCCTTTTTCATCTCCTGATTGGAGTCTTTATGTTTGCACATGGGTCCCCTCTTAGAACTGGATAATGCAGCAAGAAGCATGCTCCGTCCTAAGGTTAGGTAGCTCTGTCTTGCTCTTGAATCCTAAGTTTGAAGAGGCCCTTTGTTTCCCCTGCACAAGTCTTGGGAAAGTAAAGTGCTGAGCTGTAGGTGAATCTTTTTGGACATCCCTGTAGTGCTCCTAACTACTCAGTTTTACCAGTTCATATCTCTAGCTTAGCTGAGTATATCTTGGCTTAGCTTAGCCGAGTATAGCTTAGTTTAGCACTGTATAGCATAGTTTAGCCCATTTTAGCTTAGGTTAGTCCAGTATAGCGTAGCTTAGCCCATTTTGGTTTAAACATGATTTATTTTGTTCAGATGGAAGCACGATAAGTCTTATGCCCGTGTCTCCCATACACATACAGATTATTCAAAACTTTTTTACAACAAAATGGCGGCAAATCATAATAGTTTAATTAATTGTAATCTATAAGTGTGTGGATGTTGAGTGTGAGGTGGGGGAGAGTAGGAAGAAAGACAGCGATAGAGAGAGTTTAGGTTATCCCAGTATGGCATAGCTTAGCTTAGACTGGTATAGCTTAGCCTAGACTAGTATAGCATAGCTTAGTCTAGGCTAATATATCATAACTTAGCTTAGACTAGGCTAGTATAGCATGGTTTAGCCTAGACTAATATATCATAGCTTAGCCTAGACTAGTATAGCATAGCTTAGCCTAGACTAGTAAATAATAGCTTAGAGTAGATTAGCATAGCTTAGCCTAGACTATTTAAGCTTAGCCTAAACTATTTAAGCTTAGCCTATACTAGCATAGCTTAGACTAGACTAGTATAGCTTAGTCTAGTCTAATATAGCTTAGACTAGACTAGTATAGCTTAGACTAGACTAGTATAGCGTATACTTTAGACTAGTAATGCTTAGACAAGTATGGCTTGGAATAGTATGGCTAAACAGCCTTAAGATTAGCATAGCATAGGCTAGCCTATGCATAGATTGCGTAGCCTAATCCTGTGCCAGCCTGCCCACTTAGACTACCCTAGACCTAGACATATCTTACCCTGTCCTACCCTACCATACCATACCATACACCACACCCTTAGTCACCATAAACAGCGGTGTCTGCCTTAGGTTGGCCTTAGCCAGGCTTGACTAGGCCTTATCCAGGATTATCTAGTCCTTGACTAGGACTTACCTAGGCCTTAACGAGACTTGACTTTATCCAGGATAGGCTAGGCTTTACCTCGACATTATCCAGGCCTAATCTATGTCTTAGTTAGTCCATATCTATGCGTGGATAGGCCTTACCTAGCCTTAGCTATGTCTTCACTAGGCCTTAGCTACATTTACATGGGTCTTATGTAGACTTTTCTAGGCTTGAATTGGCCTTGCCTAGGCATTAGTTATGCCTTATCTAGGCTTGGCTTGTCCTTACCTATGCCTAAGATGTGCCTTATCTAGGTTTGGCTTAGTGTTACCTAGGCCGTAGGTAGGCCTATGTAGGCATTGCTTGTCCTTACGTATGCCTTATCTAGACTATGTAGGCTTTACTGGGCCTTAGATATGCTTGACTAGACTATACCCAGCCCTGACTAGGCTATACCTAGCCAGTGACTAGACCTTATCTAGGCTTGGCTATGCCTTATCCAGGCGTTACCTAGGCTTACCGAGGCCTTGGTGAGGCTAGCGTATGCCTTAACTAGGACTTAACAAGGGTAGTCTAAGTCTTACATAGGCCTAGACAATCCTAGCTAAAGCCCAGGTACAGCCTAGGTAAGGGCTAGATAAGCCTGTCTAAGGCCTCGATAAGGCCTAGTCAAGCATGTCTAACTAAAGCTTAGGTAAGGCCTAGGTAACCATGGCTAAGGCCTCCTTGGTGAGGCTAGCGTATGCATTATCTAGGACTTAGCCAGGCCTGACTAGGCCTTAACAAGGGTAGTCTAAGTCTTACATAGGCCTTGTTTAAGTCTTACATAGGCCTAGGCAATCTGAGCTAAGGCCCATGTACAGTCTAGGTAAGGCTAGACAAGCCTGTCTAAGGCCTCGATAAGGCCTAGTCAAGCATGTCTAAGACCTATAAAGCTTAGGTACGGCCTAGGTAACCATGGCTAAGGCCTCCTTGGTGAGGCTATCATATGCCTTAACTAGGACTTAGCCAGGCCTGACTAGGCCTTAACAAGGGTAGTCTAAGTCTTAAATAGGCCTAGGCAATCGGAGCTAAGGCCCAGGTCCAGCCTAGGTAAGGGCTAGACAAGCCTTCTAAGACCTCGATAAGGCCTAGTCAAGCATGTCTAAAACCTATCTAAAGCTTAGCTAAGGCCTAGCTAACCATGGCTAAGGCATAGCTAAGCCGTAGCCAGGTTTACCTAGGCATTAGCTAGGCTTTAGCTCGGGCTTGGCTGGGCCGTATCTCGCTTACTAGCCCTTAGGCAGGTTTGGCTAGGTCTTAAGTAGGCCTGGCTATGCATTGTATATGCCTTATCCAGGCTTACTTAGGCTTTATCCAGGACTGAATAGGCCTTATCTAGGCTGTAGCTAGATCTTAGCTAGGCCTTAGGCCTTACATAGAATTTAGCTAGGCCTTAGCCAAGCTTGGCTCAACCTTATCTATGCATAAACTATGCCTTAGCTAGGTTTGTCATAGTCTTAGTTTAGGCCTCAGCTAGGTCTATGTAGGCCTTGGCTAGTCCTTACAACCTTAGGCTAGTCCTTAGTTAGCCTTGGCTTGGTCATAGCTAGATCGTACCTAGGCATTGGTTCGGCATTAGCTACGCTTAGCTATGCCTTACCTAGGCATACTCTAGGCTTTATCTAAGCTTGGCTATGTATTACCAAGGCCTTAGCTAGACTTGTGTAGGCATTAGCTAGTCCTTAGCTAGGTCATAGTTTGGCTTGACTACGTGTTAACTATGCTTAACTAGGCTTTATCTAGGTCATAGTCGGGCGCTGTTAGGGTTTACTTATGACTTAGCCAACCATCACTAGGCCATACCTAGGCCTTAGCTAGGCTTGGATCAGCCGTATCTAGGCTTACGTAGGCATTAACTGTGCATTAGCCAGGCTTTAATAGGGCAGACCCATGCCTGTACAACGCTTGACTAGACTGTACCTAGGTCTTGGGTCAGACTTATCCAGGCTTGAATAGGCCATAGCTAGGCTTGGCTACACCATACCTAGGCCTTCGCCTGACTTGACTAGCCATTAGCCATGCTTGACTAGACCTTAGCTAGGCATTCGCCGGGATTGACTAGGCCTTACCTAGGCCATAGCATTGCTTGTCTAGGCCTTAACTAAACCGTAGCCATGCATGGCTAGGCCTTAACAAGCCTAGTCGACATCTTACATAGGCCTTTGCTATGCCTTAATTATGCGTTAGCAAGGCTTTGATATGCCTTACCTAGGCCTTCACCAGGCTTAACTAGGCCTTCCATAGGCCATGCTAAGGCAAGTTAAGGCCCAGATAAGGCCTATCCAAGCCTAGATAAGGCATAACCAAGGCATAGCTAAGGCCTAGATGAGGCCTAGCCAATCTTAGCTAATGTCTGAGTTATGCCTGTCTAAGGCCTAGCTAAATGAGTGAGTGTGTGGTTGACTGAGTGAGTGAATGGGTGATTGACTGAGTGGGCGGGTAATTGACTGAGTGAGTGGGTGATTGACTCAGTGAGTGGGTGATTGACTGAGAGAGCGGATGATTGACTGAGAGAGCGGATGATTGACTGAGTGAGCAGGTGATTGACTGCCTTAGTGGGTGATTGAGTGAGTGAGTGGATGATTGACTGAGTGAAATGGTGATTGACTGAGAGAATGGGTGATTGACTGAGTGAGTGGGTGGGTGATTGACTGAGTCAGTGATTGATTGGGGCTGTCAGTCCTTCGGTCATTGGCTAACATAGTGGGTGCCTGACTGTGTGAGTGTTTGAAAGAGTGAGTAAGTGGTTGAATGAGTGAGTGGGTGGGTGGATGGTTGGATGTATGGGTGTGTGAGTGGTTGGCAACACAGTAGACTACGGTATACTGCAGTATAATAGAGTTAAGCACATTATCATTAGGCTATTTTACATTGTCGAGTCAAATATAGGGCCTTACCTGGATCACTGTTGTTGTTGTGGTTGTTGTCGCTAAGAGATTTTTGAAACATTTTTAATAACTATGGTTCAACTGGAGGTATCCTAACCAAACTTTTTACCCATGAGTTCCGAAGTCATGCGCCAATTTGTGGATTAAAAATGTCAAAGGTCAAGATGAGGAGAGGCAAGACATGTAATTATACATATAATGCCTATATAGCGCATGGACATTACAATTGTAATGAAGCAACCTATTTCTTTATTCAACTACATGCCGGTTTATTAGCTCACCTGGCCTGAAAGGCCAAGTGAACTTATGCCATGGCGACCGTCCATCGTGTGTCCATCCGTCTGTCGTCCATCCGTCAACTTTTCCTTAAAACAACTTCTTCTCAAGAACCTCTGGGCCGATTTCAATTATATTTTGTAGGAAGCATCCTTAGGGCATAGGGGTCCAAGTTTGTTCAAATGGAGCCAATCGGCCAATTTGGCTGGTGTCTATCTTGGATTTCGGCCGATTTTAGGAAACGTCTTTAAAAATCTCCGAAACCACTTGATGAATCGATTCAAAACTCATGAAACATCATCTAGGGAAAGAGCTAAGCCAAGTTTGCTCAAGACAACTTGATTGGATGACCTAGTTTTCTCGAAAGGTCGATGTTGCAAAACAGTTCTATAACAGTGTCACATTGCCCTTGAACTTCACGCTATATGTAGCACATGTGACCATGTGTATAAATTGGGTTCCCATAGCATTAATCAATTCTGTAATATAAGAGAATATGCTGCGTTAAATACAAAATGTTATCTAAGCAACTACAGTTTTCTACCAAGTTCACGATGACCTTGACCATGAACAATATGACCTCTATGACCCATGTCATACTCCATCTCATTATAGGTAAGCCTGCATCCTGGTTTGGTTCTGCGACAACTTACCAATCTTGAAATGTAAAGCAATAGGTATATGTGGAGTTAACTGCAAAATGTTAACATTGACAAAAATCTGACTTTTTTACCTTTGTCCTCATAACCTCAATGTCACTACTTCGTTTCTTCTCATTATACAAAAAAGTTTGGGTCTAATATGATTAACCAAACCAGTTGGCAACAACCACAGTGCCCCACCCCACCACCCCACCCACCCCACCCCACCCCACCCCCACCTGCGTGATAACTGGGGATTGGGTTACAGGGCTATTGCTACACCACTGAACGAAACCTGCAATAGAGACCACTAGGTTTGGCTACGCTCAAACATTCCCATGAGAAAATATCCCAGTAACAACTGACAAATCCCAGTAGAAGAAAACATGTTCATGCTGTAGTCGACACCGATTCCACACAGAAGTAGTATACTATACTACCTCTGTGTGGAATCAGTGCCGGAATATTGGGCTGTCGGAATAATGGGTTTTTAAAAACGGATGTTGTCTCAATATATGGCTGTCTGTTTATTTGGTCTAAATGTCAGAATATTGGGCTGTCGGAATAATGGGCTGTCGGAATATTGGGTTAGATTGTTGGAATAACGGGTTGTCGGAATATTGGCGCTGCCCCAGCTGTGAACACAGACATCATTTACAAATTGTTTAAATAAATAGGACTAATTTGCAGAGGCCAAGGGTCGATGTAAGGCTTCCGCGGGTCAATGTAAGGCTTCCCCACTCGTTGCTTGCTTGAGCTCGCTCTCAGTTCTCTCTTGATTCTTGAATGCTTTCACGGTTGGTGCATTGACTACCGCTTCTGGTAAATTGGTCCAGTCTGCGACTACTCTAGAAGGGATGAAGTTTCTAGAGCTTGTTCGGACCGTAGAACATCGTAGATCCCTATGTGGGCATTGGAGTAACATTGCTGGATCTGTGTTGTAGTATCCGTGAGGTATTTATCGGTTTCTACGAGTGTCATTGCTTGGCTTGAAACCAGGGTTGGGGTCAATTCCGATTGGAATTGATGAATCTTAGGACTCCAGAATTGGAGTTGGAATTGATAAATTTTAAGACACCTGAGTTGGAATTGAAATTGATAGTGTGAATTGAACGGAATTGATAAATTCCTCTTCAATTCCAATCATATTTGTCATAGACTTACTGTTGTCTATGTTAATGTACATGAAATATCCCACTTTATCTGTATAATAGGCTGATCTTAAGTCTTTTATCTAGAGACACAGATAATTCATTGATGAGCGATTAACCATTAACATTTAACACCAAAAAACAACTTCTGCAGTGGTTTTGAGAAATGTTTGTTTACTGACCAAGAGAAGACTATTTTTTTTAATTCAGCACTGGAATGATTAGCTTGATAACCGAGCCGGTCATTCCAGTGGTCACATTTCAAGAATGGTCTTATGTTGGTCTGCAAATGGACGTTTTGAATGAGAAAATTTTAAGTTTCTTGAACAAATTTGAGTGTTAAGGGATGAATGGTCAAGCTGGCCAAAACTACCTTCTGCAGTGGTGTTGAGAAATGTCCATTTGCAGGCTAAAATAACACTATTTTTGAAAATTTACCACTGGAATGCATGGCTCGATAACTGAGCCAGTCATTTCAGTGGTAAATTTTCAAAAATAATCTCTTGGTCTGTGAAGGTACAAAGTAAAGATCTGATAAACTCCATGTTTCATATCCTGTTGAATACGTCAATTTCCCCTGACAATTGACCTTCTTATCATACTGTCACATACATGATCTTTGCAACTCTTGCATTTCCAAAGCCAATGAACTTCGACTTATTTCATTCTATATTCTCTTGAAACAGGGATTCTTTTCTATGAAACCATGACATCTTTAAAATCACGTTAGTTTAAATGATTTCAAATATATTTCTTCCCAAAATAACTAAATTGTATTCAAAGTATTCACCAAAGCTAGAAGTACATTACAAGATAATTGCCCTGTAATTATACCCACAGACCTAACAAAGAGAGGGTTGAGCAGCACTCTATGAAAACTATTTCAACTTTTAAAACACAGATGTCTGAACCAGAGGTGTTATTCCAACATGCATGGTGAACTACAGAATTCAGTCTATACTGTGCTATACATTTCCGACTATGGATCCAGGGGATACCCTAAATCACGTTTAAAATCAGCTCAAGAAAAGGAGTTCTCACACAACAGAGCATCCCTCATCTATCCAACAACTCACCGGATGCTGTAACACAACCAAGCCGGAACAAGAACCTCACTAGACCTATTTTTATCTCAGAATTCAATAAAAGCAGTGAATTTGTACAAAAACAAATTCTTAACAAGATTGATCGGTCGATGACACGTCATCGCAAATCCCCACGTTCACCGCTTTGAACATTTGACAAACCCCACAACCCACCCTCGGGGCGGAGCCAAATGTAAACATCTGTCTGCACTCCGCAATCATATGGGTAACTCACATACCAAATATGGTTGAATTTCATCCAATAGTGTCCAAGGAGTTGCATTACAATCAATTTCATGACCTTTTGACCCCATGCCACACCTGTGGGCGGGGCCAAATGTAAATGGGGCCCATCCACTGCACATTGATATGGGTAACTGACATGCTAAATTTGGTTGAATTCCGTCCAACAGTGTCAGAGGAGTTGCATTACAATCAATTGTATGAACTTTTGACCCGATCCCCCACCACTGAGGGCGGCGCCAAATGTAGGCCTACATCACAGTGCTCATCCATTCCGCAATAATATAGGTAACTCACATACCAAATTTGGTTGAATTCCGTCCAATGTTTTCGGAGGAGATGCATTACAATCAATTTATGCAGGTTAAAATTTGACCTTTTGACCCTCTCCCACCCCCTGGGGGCAGAGCCAAATCTAAATTGCATTGTACACTCCACAATCATATGGGTAACTCAGATATCAAATTTGGTTGAATTCCATCTAACGATTTCAGAGGAGTTGGGTTACAACTGTTTTGACCCCTTCCACACACCCTTGGGGGTGGAGCCTAATCTAAATGTTGTCTTGCAAGGCGCATTCCTATGGGTAACCCACATACCAAATTTGGTTCAATTCCACCCAACGGGTTGGGAGGAGTTAGCGTGACGGACGGATGGACAGAAAGACACACAGAGGCGATTACAATATCCCCGACATTTTTTCAAAACGTGGGGATAATAATTGGCATATCCTAGATAGCAGCCAGAGATGTTGACTAGCCGTCCCAGAAAAAACAATGTTTGGTTTTAGAAGAAACAAAACAATCAAAGACGACGTAATCAGAGCGTGTCTGAACAATCCAGATGCTGTCAAACCTACCCATAAGAAAATCTTTAAACGCTGCCCAAAAGGCAAATTATGCAACTTCTGCATAGTTATGGACCAAAGTAGATGGTTTCAGAGCCATCATACAAAACTCATATATAGATCGAAATAGTCAGAAATTGTCAAACAAGAAATGTGATTTACATGATAACATGTGGACGCGGCAAAAAACAATATGTGGGAAGAGACCAAAAGAGCGTTCAAAATCAGAATCCAGGAGCACTTACGCTCAATCACAAATTTCCACCAGCATATACGATATGACACACCTGGAGCAAGACATTTCACATCCGACAATCACACAAAAAGTGATGTCCAATTCTGAATCATTCAAGTGCTGTCATCAGATCTGGATGACGAGTTCTCCACATCCTGGAGACAAGCGGAAGAAAGGCACTGGATACACCAACGCCATGGCATGGCACCCTTTGGCATAAATCAGGCGGGTGAGAATGCCACACAAAAAAGTCTCCCACTTTTTTCGTCTGTTAAAGCCTATACATTTTCTCCCAAGAATAACTTCATATTGACATGTTGATTGAAATCATATTGCTTTAGATCCAGATGAGCTTTAAATAAAATCCACTTCATATTCATAAAATTAGTAACTGAACATTTCTCCTTCGATCAATGCTCACCATTCTGTTACTTCTGATATACAGCTGGCCTTGACAGCTGGCTCTAGGACTATAGACTTAGAAAGCTTTACTGACCCCTTGGAACCGGGTACTCGGCTCCCAACTGCCGAGTACCCGTCTACCATAGAGCTCATTTCTTGTTTGCATAGCAACAAGAGCTATACATGCTTTTCGCAGTGGAGAGATTAAGTAATAAATCTAAGTCTTTTTGTCTGTGATTGTGATAGCTAGTGATTCTCTTGCAAGGATAATTGGATAATATGGATACCGCCGATGATAACCAGGTCGTATATTTCCTTATTATTCCATAGTTAAAAGACTTAGGTCTCTATATTTCGTTGTGTCGCATGTTCCAATTTCTAACCCCAAAGAATCTGGGATGTGTGTTAACAACGAGATATCCCGGATGATCGCCTTCTTTAAACCCCAACAGGCGATCGGCAGATATGAAAATAGGTGTTTGCTACGGTATTTGTAACACGAATATCGGCTGACGTCGTTCTCCGTAAGATCCGAGCGGGTGACGTCACACCCGTGGTGCTCGGATGTTTATGTGAAGAAAATTTTTTCATTAATTCGCGCATCTTGTTCTGGGTGCTGCGTACTAAAAATGGTACCAGAAAACTTTGGAATGTTCAAGTTTTGCGTGTTATCACGATCTGTTTGCAATGATCGGTGGTTTCAAAATTCTTGATTAGATGTGTGGTCTGCGGTTTTACCGTGTGCTACAGCACTCTGTTTACATTTTGTTGTTTCTTCACATATCGTTTTGGCTTTCGTTAGGAGTATAATTTATATTGATTGGTAAATATACCCCGAATGCTATGCGATATGATTCCTGGTTCCATTATACATCCTGGAGGATCAATTATGGGTGTATTTATGCCCGCTTCGTTCTTGTCGTCATAATCAATGCGATCTTTGCTGTAACGTTGCGGGGTGGGGTGCGGGAGGGTTTACAGTTAATTTATGGTCAAATTATTTGAAAATTAATTGTCTGCCTTCCATTCGTGTCTCGTTCCGCTTGCTTATTGTAGGTTTGTGCTTATTTATAGGCCAAACCAGCCCCGCCATCATGTGACGAGTGCCACAAGTTCGTACGGGTCCTATTTAAGGACCATGTCTGCTTTAGATGTACTCCATGTAACTTTGATAGTAGGTGTAATGTGGGTGCAGTGTGGTCCGCGGATATGATGTTAAGGTTCCTTGCCCAGAAGGATGTGGCTGGGGCTGACGCGGGGTCAGGCGGTTCGAAGTTAAATCGTGGAGCGTCCGGTTCGGCCGGTGGGGGCGCTCCACGTCCCCAGCTGGAGGTGGCGGAGATGGCACCGCCGGCGTGGTTCGGTCCGGCTATGCAGGTTTTTCTGCATAGCGTTCTGCCCACGCTGGTGTCGTCCCTGCTGCCGAAGGTTGGGGGACCGTTTCTCCCCATGCTTGGTACGGACCCTGTCTTTGGACAGGGTTCTGGACTGGTCACCGAGGGAGCCATCTCGTACGGCCCCCTGGCAGTCCCGTTGGGCTCCGGCCTGACAGGTTCTGTCTCTCTGCGGCCACCTCCGGGTGGTCCAGTAGCGGTGGCTGGTCCGTCAGGCATGTGATGCCATGGGTGGAGAATATGGAGGCCGATTCCGTCCTGGAGGTAACCGTCCTCCATCTGTCTGGCTTGGCGCAAGCCAGGGCAGCGGCTCCGCCCGTGGTTGAGGCCAATCTGGTACCAGGCACCGGTCCCGTGACGGTTGGTTTAATGCCAGCCGACACGGTGACGGGTGTGCCGGGCCAGGCGTGGTACTCACCTATCTCGCCTGGTCCGGCGGTCAGACGTGGGGTGCCGTTGGCGCCCGTGTCTGGCCATGGGTCCGCACTGTTTTCCGTGCGGGCCTACCCCATGGACTGGTGTGTTTCATGGGGTGGCGGCGGAACGGTTTGGTACCGGAGTGCCTGGCGTGTCAGCCACGGCTCCTTGCCAGGAGGCCGTGGCTGGCAGGCCCATGAATGCGTCAACGGGTGACGTGTTCACGGGTGTGTCTTCCACGGAAGTAGACTGGTCAGATGCTCTGGCTTGGCTAGCCAGGGTTGACCCGTCTGTGGTTTCGGCCACGGCCGAGGAGGATGCACCCCGTCCGTCGGTTGCATCGATTAGGACGGGGATCTTGCCCGCAGCCCGGATCCAGTCTGTTGGACTGGATCCACGGTTCATCAAGTTGCTTGAGGCTATTTATAGTAAGCAGCTCATGCCCAAGGGCCAGCTCCCTGCGGCCTCGAGGGAGGTGCGGGCGAGGTGTCGTATTCCACGGGGGGAATACGACAGGTATGGTGTGGTACCATCGGTCACCGAGGATGACCGATGGGTTCTGGGTGTTCAGAGTGCTGGAGCGGGTGGCCCCGGTCCGGCACTTGTGGACAAGTCCCAGGCACACCAGGATGAAGTCCTGTCCCTATGTGATGAGGGTGTGAGGGCAGCTATGAGTGCTGTCAACCATTCGTATTACCTTCTTCAGTCGGTGTGGACTGAAGCGGGGGCAGGCCACCCTGTGCCACCTGTGACGCTTTCATGCGTCAATGACGGCTTGGTGCTGTCTATGGATGCGCTGGCAAGGGTGCAGGCACGTGTGACAAAGTCCAGGAGGCAAATGGTTCTTGACCATATGCGTCCGGCTACGGCAGTCAGGGAGCATCTTCTTGGGACACCCCTGACAGGGCCTAGCATCTTCGGTGGCCAAGCGCGGGCCATCCTAGAGGACACTGCCAGCATTGCGCAGAATCGGTTGGCGATAAACCTACAGCTGGAGCTAGTGCGGCAAGCGCATGCACTAGGGGCTGTAGGGAAACCGTTAGCTGTTCAACCTTCAAAGAAGCAGAAGAAGCAGAAAGGCAAGGCGAAAGCTAAGCCTACTGCGACTTCTGCTTCGTCTGGGTTTTCTCAGCCGCCACCGGCTAAGAAAGCCAGGAAGGTTGTGGAGGCCCCTACCCTCCCCAATGTGGCTCCTGATCGCCCTAGATGCGGGAAGGGTAAGGGTAAGTCCTCAAAGGGCGGAAAGAAGGGAGCGGATCGTACCTGAGGGTACGAGAGCTCCCTTCGCATCCGCCTGGACCGCACCTGTACGACAGGAACAGCGGTGCCAGTTAGACCTGCCGAGCCAAGACCGAAATGGTTCTCTCTCTCGTTAAGAAAGGGGGGTTGGGGGAGCGGACCGCGAGCCGGACAACCCCGTTAGACGTCGAGGCGTCTATGGTGGGTGGAAGGCTCATTCGTTTCGTCGAGGCCTGGCGAGGTGTGATGTCAGACAGTCTGGTCCTGGGATGGTTATCCCAGGGTTACATGCCGGAGTGGTGGGACTTTCCACCGCAGAATCTGTCTTTGGCACCTGTCTGGACACCCGTACCAAGGGAACTAGACAAGTTAGAAGTCGTTCAAAACGAAGTGTCGGGTTTGCTTCTGAAGGGAGCAATAAAACCAACGAACCAGAACACTCCAGGCTTCTATTCAAATAAGTTCCTTGTCCCCAAGAGCACAGGGGGATGGAGACCCGTACTCAATCTCAGGCCATTAAATTGGTTTATCCATATGTCTCGGTTCCAGATGGAAACGCCGAGGTCGGTAATGGCGGGATTGAGGAAAGGAATGTGGTGTGTGTCGATCGATCTGAAAGATGCATATTTCCACATTCCAATGAACAGAAGTTGTCACAGGTTTCTGAGATTTGCGTTTCAGAATCAAGTATGGGAGTTTATTGTTCTCCCGTTTGGCCTGTCGACAGCTCCAAGGGTTTTCACAAGAGTTGTCCTTGCGGTGACAGCGTTTCTCAGAAAAGAGAACGTGGCGCTACACACCTACATAGACGACTGGCTGATCAAAGCAGACTCAGCAGCGAGGTTGAACGTGGATACTGCTCTGACTCTGAAGCTACTTTCAGATCTAGGCTGGATAGTCAACAAGGAGAAATCCGAGTTGACACCCACGCAACATTTTGTTTATTTGGGGATGCGATTCGATGTCGAGGAGGGCAGGGTTTACCCGTCAGAGCCCAGGGTGGTGTCTCTGTTAGCCATCCTCAAGCGTTTTCGAGTGGGAAACCACATTCAGGCGAGGCAGTTTCTTCAGATGCTGGGCATGATGGTCTCCATGGAGCAGGTGATCCCGTACGCTGCTCTAATGCGAATACCTATCCAGTTGTATCTGATGTCTCTGTGGAAACAGAGAACAGAACCCCTGTCAAAACTGGTGCCAGTTTTGGAGCCGATAATGTTGCATCTTGTATGGTGGAAAGAGCGTCAGAATCTCCTAGTAGGGGTTTCGCTGTACCTACCCCACCCCCAGCTGTCTGTGTACACGGATGCATCGCTGGAGGGGTGGGGGGGGGCCTGCCTGGGAGAACACCAGGTCTCGGGCACATGGACTCTCCAGGAGAGCCAGCTGCATATCAATCTGTTGGAAATGATGGCAGTGGAACTGGCGTTGGAAGAGTTTCTTCCGATGATCAGGGGCAAGGTGATATTGATACGGTCGGACAATTCGACGGTAGTATCATACATAAATAGCCAAGGCAGGACCAGGTCACCCACACTGTGTATCAAAGTGTGGCACTTGATTCAATGGTGCAGGAATTACTCGGTTGTTTTGAAAGCGGCTCACATTCCTGGTCGATTGAACATTCTGGTGGATGCTTTGTCTCGCAGACAGAGAATTGTGCCAACAGAATGGTCCCTCAACCCTCCAGTTCTGCGAAGGATCTTCGAGCATTGGGGCAAACCCAACGTGGACTTGTTCGCCACAAGGGAAAATGCTCAAATCATGACTTATATCTCGCCGATTCCAGATCCAAATGCCGTCAATACAGACGCTCTGGCGATAAGCTGGAGAGGGATGCATGCTTACGCGTACCCACCCACCATTCTTCTGCCAAAGGTATTGGTGAAGATCAGGGAGGAACAGTGTCTGGTCCTGCTAATAGCGCCGTATTGGCCCAGCAGGGCGTGGTTCACGGATCTGCTAGATCTGCTGGTGGAAAACCCAGTGCAGTTGCCCGAGATTCCGAACATAATCTCCCAGACCAAGGGACGCTTCCTACACAAGCGTCCCGAAATGTTCAAATTGACTGAGTGGATGTTATCAAACAACGTTCCACGTCGGAAGGCTTTTCTCGACAAGCTGCTGATTTCATCGCGGCTGCGAGAAGGAGGTCAACCTTCAAGTCATATATCAACAAGGTTAACAGATTTGCAGACTTGTGTGAAGAAAAGGGTATTGATACCGTTCAATCCACTATTCAGCAAATAGCAGACTTTCACTGTGAGCTGTTCTTTTCAGGACTAGCTCCCGTCACAATTGCTGGATACAAGTCAGCTTTGGCATCAGTTATCCCTTGTCTAACCAACAGGGATAGTCCAGAGGTAGCCCAGTTAAATGTGATGGTGAAGGGAATGAGCAATCTCCGACCGAGACAACCGGTAGTCATTCCAGCCTGGAGTCTATCTTTAGTGCTTAATGTACTGGCCAAGCACCCTTTCGAACCATTGCGTTCGGCTAGTCTAAAGCATTTGACTCTAAAGGCAGTTTTTCTATTGGCAGCTTCCTCAGCTAGAAGGCGCAGTGAGATCCATGTGCTTTCGGCAGAGAGGGACCGATTTATTGTCTCCGGAAAGGGTGTGCGTCTTCTGCCAAGAGCAGAGTTTATGTCAAAGAGTCAATCTTTGAGATATCCCGGCAAACCGATCATAATACTGAAGTTAACAAGGTTTGATCGTGATGCCAGTGTCTGGTGCCCGGTCCGTGCTTTGACTAAGTACAGGAAATGGACTGACTCGTTACGGTCGAACGATAGACATCTGTGGATCTGCCATAAGAAGCCTTATGGCGCCGCATGCATGGATACTATCTCTCGTTGGGTAGTCGAATGCATTCAGACTACTCATGAGATGGCGACTGGGCACCAGGTGCAAGGCGCAAGGGCACACGATGTTAGAGGAATAGCCGCCTCGACCACCCTTTACAGTGGTGTTCCGTTAGAGGACATCATGGCCGTTGCACAATGGCACTGTGAGTCCTCATTTACGGATTACTATATGAGGGATGTGTCAGACTCAGCCAATCCACTCGCTGTTTTGAGACGATAGTTAAGTGACCACACTGCTCTTCACCCTTTTTTCACTTTGGTAAGAAAAGAATCTAAAGCAGGCATGGTCGAGCGAGAGGATGACAACCAGATTGTGTCACTGATGGCCGGACCAGTGAATGGTTGGAGGCAGTACGTCTGAAGTCCAATTATCATAAAGTAATTTAATATTGAGAGTTTTTTGTATTATGTCTATATATCATGTTCATTCATCTTATATATTCATGCTCATTCCCAGGCTAATACATGTGGATATGCAAGGAACAGTTAACCCTCTTGGCATATTTGTGTGTCAGGCGAGATACATGTTCGTGAGTTTTCTCCCTTTTCTTAGTAGAAAAAAGGGGGGGGGGGGCCAGTGAATGCGAATGTAATTCAGTTCCGTTAACTTGACGGTCCTTTTAGGTCTCCGTTAGTCAAGTTTTTAAGTCTAAATCTTTCTCCAAGGGGCAAACATAGCATTGATGGCTTGCCCCTTCCCACCAGGTTACTGATCAAATCTGGTGTATATCAGAAGTAACAGAATGGTGAGTATTGATCGAAGGAGAATGCAGGAAATGTCAATTTCCCTTTCTCCGAGATCTAACAATACTCACCATTCTGTTACGGACCCAGCCTCCCAGCCCCACGGAGGCAAGCCATGTATTTCTGTTGTTTGGTGGCTATGCAAACAATATGAGCTCTATGGTAGACGGGTACTCTGCAGTTGGGAGCCGAGTACCCGGTTCCAAGGAGTCGGTAAAGCTTTCTAAGTCTATAGTCCTAGAGCCAGCTGTCAATGCCAGCTGTATATCAGAAGTAACAGAATGGTGAGTATTGTTAGATCTCGGAGAAAGGGAAATTGACATTTCCTTCATATTGTTGCCTAAGGCACCAGCAATTTTCAGTTAGTTTGTGACACAAATTATCTACTTCTTGTATTTAAAATTCAGAATGAATAGTTTTATTCTAACTCTTAAAAATAATTTGACTGAAAGATATAGCTGCCTAAGGGAACAACAACTTTTATTCAAATTGTTTTATCCCTGCAATGGACAGGACGACTAAAACCATCCTCTGCAGTCGTCTTGATAAATGTCCATTTGCGGGCTAAGAAGACAATTTTTGGAAATTTTACCACGGACATGACTGGCATAACTGGCTTGATAAGTGAGCCAGTCATTGCAGTGGTAAATTTTCAAAAAAAGTACTCTCACAATTTCTTGTCCATGTTGTTTCTCGCCCTTTATGGAGTACAATTATAACTTCGGAGAACAACATTATTGATCTCTGTAAATATTTGTATGAAATTGGACATGGAATTGATGAAATGGAATTAGAATTGGACTTGGAATTGAACTTGTCTGGGTGGAATTGGAATTGATAAGATGAATTAATGTTGAAACGGAATTGGAATTGGGATTGATAAAATGAATTGAGGTGGAATTGTCATTGAGAAAATGGAATTTACATCATCCCTGTTTGAAACATAGTCTCTGCACCTCTCTAAGAGTTTTTCCCTTTTTATGCTCCCTGAAAAATTTTTCACGGGAGCATATAGTCGCCGCTTTGTCCGTTCATCCATCCGTCCGTTCACCATATATAAGTTTGTCCGGGGCATAGTTTCAAGACTTTTTCACATATGGTCATCAAAGTTGGTATATGGATGCATCTTAGGGAGAAGGTGTCCGGAGTATGAAAAGTAGGTCAAAAGTAGGTCATGCTGACCTACTTTTCATGGTCGACTGAATATCGCAGAAAATGATTATCCATGCCATAGTTTCAAGACTTTTGCACATATGGTCACCAAACTTGGTATATGGATGCATCTTAGGGAGAAGGTGTGCTGTGTATGAAAAGTAAGTCAAAAGTAGGTCATGCTGACCTACTTTTCATGGTAGACTGAATATCACAGAAAATGTTTCTCCGGGCCATAGTTTCAAGACTTTTGCACATATGGTCACCAAACTTGATATATGGATGCATCTTAGGGAGAAGGTGTATGGAGTATGAAGAGTAGGTCAAAGGTAAGTCATGCTGGCCTACTTTTCATGGTCAACTGAATATCACAGAAAATGTTTCTCCGGGTCATAGTTTCAAGACTTTTGCACATATGGTCACCAAACTGGGTATATGGATGCATCTTAGGGAGAAGGTGTGCGGTGTATGAAAAGTAAGTCAAAAGTAGGTCATGCTGACCTACTTTTCATGGTAGACTGAATATCACAGAAAATGTTTCTCCGGGCCATAGTTTCAAGACTTTTGCACATATGGTCACCAAACTTGATATATGGATGCATCTTAGGGAGAAGGTGTATGGAGTATGAAGAGTAGGTCAAAGGTAAGTCATGCTGGCCTACTTTTCATGCTCGACTGAATATCACAGAAAATGTTTCTCCGGGCCATAGTTTCAAGACTTTCTCACATATGGTCACCAAACTTGGTATTGATTATTACAAAAAATATCTCTGTTCATTTTGAACATAGTTTTTATATGTATTTTTCATATGGTGACAAGCAAAGTCTAAGTGTGTTTATTTAGAGAAACTTAGATTTTGCTTTTATCCATTCAGTTTCTCTGCAGAGTATGCCTTCGGGGAGCATACATCAATTTATTGATTTGCCTTGTTCTAATTATGGATCCCATACTACTGATGGATATTTGAGTGCTGGTCTAATGATAGAGTTGAATAGTTTTTGACAGTGTTCGATGATCTATTTTTAAACATCTCTTAATCATACCAATTTTCTGTTTAGCTTTGGTGACAGCACTGGTGCCATCAGTAGTAGGTTTTAATCATCATCATCATCATCTATGTTGACTTTCTTTATACATACAGTTTATTATATTAATATGTTTATATGTGATTTCATTAAGTATATATTACCTCATTAACCCTTTAGTGACTAAATTTTGTAAAAAAATTTTAATATTTGCTTATCGAACATCTACTTCCAGGCCAAGTGAAGACTATTTTTGAAAATTGACCACTGGAATGACTGGCTCGGTTACTGAGCCCGAGTCAGTCATTCCAGTGGTCAATTTTCAAAAATAGTCTTCACTTGGCCTGCCAATGGACATTTTTTAAGACTACTGCAGAGAAATTTGTGAGAATCTGTACTCAGGTAATATTCAGTTGTTTGTGTTTGTTAGCTGGTTACCTACATGTACAACATCCTAGGGAAGATAGCATTGTGTTTGCACCATAGTCTGTCAAGATGGTTCTTAAAACAGTTTAATGAAGGTGAAGTTACGACTATGTATAGTAAGGAGTTCCAGGTGTTTATGATCTTATTGCTGAAGACATTTTGTCAAAGCTGAGCTGCAGTGCTGCTTAGAGGGTTTTAGGCTGTGGTTCCTGGTACCGTAGAATGTGTCTGGCAATGTCCAGGGAGAGCTTGTGTTGTATATGGTGTACATGTACTTGTAGGTGTCTTATCATGTCACCACACATTCTGCTGTACCCAAGCATAGGTAGTTTACGACTACACAGCCGTTCATGATAGCGCAAGTTACAGAGCCCTGGAGAAAATTTGCTGGCTCGTCTTTGTACGATTTCGATCACGATAATATCTTCTCTGAATTGTGGACTCCATATTGAGTTGGCATACTCCAGCAGAGATCTTACCCGTGATCTAAATAGGTGGGGGAAGGTAACCTTATCGAGGTAAGTGCATCCAATGAGGCTGACCTGTTGGTTTGCCTTAGTGACAACGTTGCCAATGTGTTCATGGAAATTCAAGTCCTTGTCGACAAGTGCACACTTTGATCCTACTTGAGGGTGTTTCCTCAAGCAGGACATCTTGTCCATTGGAGTCTGTCATCACATAAGTAAATGTATTTGAGACTAAAATTCCTAGATCTCTTTGTTCAGTTTCTTCTGAGAGGTAATGTCCATTGAGACAGTACAGATAATGTAACTAGATGATTAGATTCTGAGGACTATGCACCTTTCTGCATTGAATCATGAGCCATGTGCAGGACCATGCTGAAAGGGAGTTTAAGTCTTGTTGAAGGATTTTATAATAACTGAGGTCATTTATGGGCCAGTATGGTTTGGTTTCGTCTGCGAAAAGCTTTGCTGTGGATTGTACCGAGTCTGGCAGATCATGCACGAATAATAAAAAGAGTATGGGAACCAAGATGGAACATTTGGATATGCGGCATACGCCATTTGTGATTGGCTTCCAGTCTAAGTACAACTGCTTCAAAGGATCACTCATCTCCTGCAAACTTAGGAGGATTTGATCCAGCACAAGACATGTCCTTTAATAGCTAGATTCTGGAGTTTGTGGACTAGGCATGCATGAGGTACGGTATCAAATGTCTTACTAAAATCTAGATAGATAGTGTTGTTTGAATTTTTTTAACTAATTCATGTTTCCAGAGTATCCATCCATCATCTGACCTCGTATGACGTCATAATTAGTTCAGCGCGTGTATGATGACGTCACAAAGGGTTCCATATAGACCGTCATCAAATCTCAAATACGCCGACACGGTGTATGAATTGTACGTCTTTGTAATTCTTTGCTATTTAATAAACATGCTGTTGAATATTTTGAAACTAATTTGACTGGGCGGTATTGCTGCCTTAGGTAGCAACGGCACCCAGTCAAATTAGTTTCAAAATATTCAACAGCTTACCTGTGTAGTTTTTTGGAAATTGATAGTCAGGGTGTTCAGAGATCATTTGATCCCAACACGAGCGAGGTGTGGGTGGAGCATAGCTAGAGATGGACGGGGCATAGCTAAAACCTGAAAGGTCCATTAAACTACATGTATGAGAGGTTCCAGTAATACCAGAAACTACATGTATGAGAGGCTCCAGTAATACCAGAAACCACATGTATGAGAGGCTCCAGTAATACCAGAAACTACATGTATGAGAGGTTCCAGTAATACCAGAAACTACATGTATGAGAGGCTCCAGTAATACCAGAAACTACATGTATGAGAGGTTCCAGTAATACCAGAAACTACATGTATGAGAGGCTCCAGTAATACCAGAAACTACATGTATGAGAGGCTCCAGTAATACCAGAAACTACATGTATGAGAGGTTCCAGTAATACCATAAACTACATGTATGAGAGGTTCCAGTAATACCAGAAACTACATGTATGAGAGGTTCCAGTAATACCAGAAACTACATGTATGAGAGGCTCCAGTAATACCAGAAACTACATGGATGAGAGGTTCCAGTAATACCAGAAACTACATGTATGAGGGCTCCAGTAATACCAGAAACTACATGTATGAGAGGCTCCAGTAATACCAGAAACTACATGTATGAGAGGTTCCAGTAATACCAGAAACTACATGTATGAGAGGTTCCAGTAATACCGGAAACTACACAGGAAAGCAGAACATTGATTAGTTTGTAACTACACACATGTACATGTAGTTTAAAACTGGTGTCAAAATATTCAACAACTTTCCTGTGTATTTGTCTTGAAATTGAATTTAAAGGGTTGATGGTTTGGATGAGGGTTTTTTGGGAGGTATGTGAATCACTATACATAGTTTCTGTGTATAGAGTTATGTTTACAATTAACTGTTCGACTACAATAACAACCTTTTTATTTTCCTAAACAGAGGATTGGTTACTGATGGCAAATTTGGCATGCAGACCCGCGGTTTGATGGTACTGCTGTTGTCAAAGGCTGCCGGTCCTGGTTATCCGTCCAGTGAGAGTTCACAGCATCAGCAGACATCCAGTGAAATGGCGACAGGAATTTATTCAAGGTACAAACACAGTATCTATTAATTCAGCGTATAAGCGCATAAAGAGTTGTGTACACACCTTGATCAGTGGCGTAACATGGATGTGGCCCAGAGTGGGGTGGGGGGGGGGGGGGGGGGGGGGGGGGTGTGTGTGGTGGCGACTGCTCCTCCTTGTAGAAATTATATATGCACCCAGTTGGAAATTTGAAACAGTTGTAAAGCATGTGTTAGCTTCCTATTATTCTCTGTTCTGTTGAATTTCCGATTCTGACTCGGACAGTTCCAACCGGCAAAGCGACGAGTAGCCAATCTTCAGTTATAAATATAGGCCTACTTCTTACCAAATCCGAAGCTTTAGTATAAAAAAGCACAGGGAATTGCTATATTTACAGGGTGACTATCAGCTGGACTAATTCAGTAGGTTTTATGAATATTGGCATGATTGGGCTAAATTTTTGCAGACACTCGTATAACTTGTTGCCATCTTTCATGTTGTGTAATTTCAGCTTCAGCCTTAGTCTGATGATAAGAGAAAAAAGGTTAAATCACGCTAATGAATGTGCTTGACAATTTATAGTAGATAGTTGCAGTTAACTAGTCTGTTTTATGATCCATGTTTTCTTTCCCACTATCCTGAGCAATCAGAGATTGCAAATCCCTGCCCTCCCGCCTGTCACGTAAAATATTTTCAGATTTTCTCATTTTTTTCTGCTTTTTCGAATAATGCCCAAAGGTGTGAAATCCTAATGTATGTTCACACCCTTTCCTGTGTTATAATATGAACAAAATAGGAACAGTAGTTTCTGAGATATCCACAGATCCAGAATTTTAACCACTGCGAATCCAGGTTCTCTTACCCAAACATACCAACATTTGGATATCCTCTTGCCCCACAACTTCCTTTGTTGTGTTAAAATTTGAGCCAAATCAGATCAGTAGTCTGTACAGCTCTGAAGAGACAGATGGGCAGACGGATCGATGGACGGACAGGAAAGCAAACAGGCAGGATCCTAGTACCATTTTCCATTAGAGGGCGTGGGTCGGCGGTCATCTTGGATTTTGGCCGATTTTTAGAGACGTTTTTCTAAATCTCTGAAACCACCAAGTGGGGGATCGATTAAAGACTCATACAGCATCATCTGAACCAAGTTTGTTCACGGGAAGTTGAGAAATTGATACGCCAAAAAACCATGGCCGCTGTAGGTCAATCAATAGGTAGCGTGTTTGGCGGCCAAATTGGACTTTTTTATTTCATGGATTTTGAAGCCAAAATTGGTTTTATATAGGTTTTTAGGTATTCTGATTTCAAATTTG
Source organism: Chaetoderma sp. LZ-2023a (assembly GCA_034401795.1). Classification (NCBI taxonomy): domain Eukaryota; kingdom Metazoa; phylum Mollusca; class Caudofoveata; order Chaetodermatida; family Chaetodermatidae; genus Chaetoderma; species Chaetoderma sp. LZ-2023a. The sequence continues at coordinate 136,113,340 of CM067374.1, forward strand.
CCATTTTCAACACTGTCAGATAACCGGTTTGGCATCCTTCAATCTTTTTCCCTTCAAATGATCTCATAGTAATGCAATAGGAAATTTTTAATGTCCCCTCAAGAACCACCAAGCCGATTGCAAGTATATTTAGCAGGAAGCATCCATAGGCCATAAAGATCCAGCTTTGTTCAAACAAAGGTGATCGACCAATTTGCGCAGCAACCATATTGGATTTTGGGCAATTTTTTTTTAAGCCTTTTCCGAATCTGATTGTGGGGATCGATTCAAAACTCATGAAGGGTCATCTAGGGCAACAGCTAAACCAAGCTTGTTCAAGGGAACTTGATTAGCTTGATGCTTTAACCGGCATCTTGGATGACCTAGTTTTCGTGAAAATGATTTCTACAGAATCGCTGAACGGATCGGGCTGAAATTTCCAAGATATGATTAGTACTACGGCCTGCCTACAGGCCGTTAAAATTTGTTCAAGGGAAGTTGATACGTAAAGAAACATGGCCCCTGTGTTTTTGTTACAATTCTGGTTAACTCCTTGGTGTTCTACTTATAACTAATGGCCTTTCTAGTTGAAATGGTTATGTTTCAGGTGAGCGATACAGACCCCCTCGGGCCTCTTACATGTAAAGCTGTCACAAATCATTGGCAGATAGCCAAGCCATAGGTTACATGGACATAATACTCGCCATGTCAGTAGGTCACTAGGTTGTACCTAGATGTTCGTTATTTCATATCCTGATAATGCTTGATTGATTGATTAACTGGTTTTTTCTGCCTTTATTCCAGTCAGCGTACATTGGCTGAGATCGTGGAGATGATACATACGGCCACCGTCATCCACAAAGGTGTTGTTAATTTAGTGGATCTGACGCCTGCAGATGGGCCGATAAAGGACATGGAGTTTGGCAACAAGATGGCTGTGTTGAGCGGTGATTATCTGCTAGCCAGCGCATGTACGGGGCTAGCAGAGCTACACAATACAAAGGTACGCTAATGAGCAGTGATTGTCTGTTAGCTACCGAGTGCTATGATGGTGGAATCCATTTCTAGCTATGCCACGCCCATTTCTAGCTATGCCACACCCATTTCTAGCTATGTCACCCCAATTTCTAGCTATGCCACACCCATTTCTAACTGCCACGCCCATTTCTAGCTATGCCACGCCCATTTATATCTATGCTATGCCCATTTATAGCTATGCCACACCCATTTATAGCTATGCTACGCCCATTTATAGCTATGCCACGCCCATTTATAACTATGCCAGGCCCATTTACAGCTATGCCCCGGCCATTTATAGCTATGCCCCACCCATTTATAGCCTTGCCACGCCCATTTATAGCTATGCCACATCCATTTATAGCTATGCCATGCCCATTTATAGCTATGCTACGCCCATTTATAGCTATGCCACACCCATTTATAGCTATGCCACGCCCATTTATAGCTATGCCACGCCCATTTATAGCTTAGCTCAGTCCACTTTTTACACAAGTTGGAATCGACTTTCATGTAGAACTGAATTCCCAGAATCCCAATTTCAAGGTAATTATTAGCTAACCTGGCCAGAATGGCCAAGTGAGCTTATGCCGTGGTGACCGTCCGGCGTCCATCCGTCTGTCCATCAGTCAACTTTTTCTTTAAACGACTTCTCAAGAACTGCTGGGCCGATTTCAATCATATTTGGCAGGAAGCATCCTTAGGGCATACAGATCTAAGTTTGTTCAAAGGAAGTCGATCGGCCAATTTTGCCGGTGGCTATCTTGGATTTTGGCCGATTTTTAGAAACATCTTTAAAAATCTTATCCGAAACCGCTTGGTGGATCGATTCAAAATTCACAAAATATCATACAGGGCAAGAGCTGAGCCAAGTTTGTTCGAAGGAACTTGATTGGCCAAATGGTTCGGCGGCCATTTTGGATGACCACTGCAGGGATCAGTTTGGGTCGGCTTCGTCATAAAATGGTTAATATACTAAATAACTGAATACTCAGTTTTATGGATTCAAGGGAGATAACTGTTGAAAATTATATTTTGAAAGTCATTTCTTCCCTGGACATATCCAGTGAGTTAATGGAAACTTGTTCATATTAATGTATATATGTAATATAAAATGTGTGAGTGAGTGAGTCATGAGTGAGTGAAGGAGTGAGTGACTGACTGAGTCAGTGTGTGCGTATATGTATAAGTGCATTTATGAGTGTTTGTATGTATGTGTTTGCTGCTTATTTAACTGTATATAGTTTATTGTGTTTGGGAGGGCCTCAGGAAGATCAGTTTACTGATGAAATACCCTCGATAAATAAAGATTATTATTATTATTATTATTATTATGACCTAGTTTTTGTGAAAACGACTTTTGCAGAACCGCTGAACAGATCAGGCTGAAATTTTGGGGATATGATTATGGACTAAGGGCCTTTAAAGTTTGTTCATGGGAAGTTGATAGGTAAAAAGCATGGCTGCTGTGGACCAATCAAATTTTAGCATATTTGGCTGCCATATTCAATTTTTTTATTTGATGGATTTTGAAGCCAAAATTGGTTTTCTTAACTCAGCTTACTTGTCAGTCAGCTGTCATATAGCGATGACCCTGTCCATCTTCTGTATGTCCGTCCATCCATCTGTGTGTCTGTCTGTCTGTCTGTCACCAACAATGGCGGCTCATTTTGTTGTTTCTTGATGGATTGACACCAAACTTGGTCACAATGTTAATGTCGGCATCTAATATCTGTGTTGTGAAAATGAAACTGATAGGACATCAAATGCCAGAATTATCACTCCTTAAATATTTGCAGTCTCACTTTCATAGGGGAAATACAGGTTTGTTACCACCATCCACTGATTTATCACAATGTCAGATTTTATTGCCAAAGTAGATTAAACTCCAATTAACAGATTAACCTTTCCATCACTGCCTAAATATTTAAGATATGTATTATGTACTCTGACATCTATGCTCTTAAAATATTTTGAAATGTATTTGATTGAAAGTTGTTGCTGCCTTAGGCAGCAATGAAAGTTGTTGCTGCCTAAGGCAGCAATGACTCAGTCAAATTATTTTCTAAATCAACTCCAGCTCACCCTACCCCTGCTGCTAACTTGGTGATTCAGCCAGATGTGCATGTGTTAAATGGATTGTGTGGTGGTAGGGAATAGATTGCTATAAAGACCACCTACCTGCCTTTAGAGACCATTTTCTTCAATTGTATTTAAACCTAAAACCGCCAACGTCTTTCAGTCGAATTGTTTTCAAAATATTCAACAAGTCAAGAGCTTTTGAAAATTGAAATTATTGACTGCACTGGAGTAGTATATCTGGAGTCAAAATGATACCACCTCAAAATGATACCACCTCAAGCACATAAGGCTCGGCGTAGATGGCAAAAGTTATCTACGTCGCGGCCCGTCCTGGTAGAAATGTTTCGAATAAAAAGTTATCTATGTCGCGACCCGTCCCGGTAGAAATGTTTCGAACAAAAAGTTATCTACGTCGCGGCCCTCTACGCAAGGCAGGCCCCTACTGGGCACCGATCGGCGATCCGTGGCCCCCACAGCAATCTCAAGCCCTGGGGCAGCCAATCAGCAATCCGTGGCCCCTACAGCTATCTACGTCGCGGCGCGTTCTGGTAGATAACTTTTGCCCCAATTATTTATCTCGGCGCGTTCCGGTAGAAATGTTTTCGAGCAAAAAAGTTATCTACGTCGCCGGGCATTCGGGTAGACGCAGAATTTGATCTCATTCCCGTGGCTGCGAATGGTGTGCATTTCCATTTAAAGATAAGCAACCACAGTGATATACCAGCTGATCGCCTTGGTCTGAACGTCCATTTAGAGACACGCATACTCAGTGGTATACGAGCTGATCAAGCACACATAAAAGGTCTGAACGTCCATTTAGAGACAAGCATACTCAGTGGTATAGCGTGTGATCAAGCACGCATTACAGGGTCTGAACGTCCATTTAGAGACAAGCATACTCAGTGGTATAGCTTGTGATCAAGCACGCATTACAGGGTCTGAACGTCCATTTAGAGACAAGCATACTCACACCATGATTACTGTTGCACAGCTTCACGCTATGGCAAGGCAATTCGGCCGTAGAGGCTACTCTAAGGCCAAGAAAGCCGACCTGCTCCAGATGATTGGACAGGCCCGTGGCGAGGAATTTATTGCTCGACTGAGATGATCAGTGAAGACGGGCCGGTTTCCAGCGACCACCAGAGATGATCCTGAGAACTTCCACAAGAAAGCACAACGGCGGCGTGAGCTTCATCAGTTGGATGAGGAGGTGACGGCTAGCTTACGAGCCAAAGCTGTAGCAACGCGGATGACAGACAATCCAATGAAGTGCCTACCTGCACTACGCAGGATCACTAAGCGAGTGATGGGGAGGTCTGAACCCTTAGCCCGGAGCATGAGGCGAGATGTTGAGCAGATTCTCAATGAGCGTCTAGGTGAGATGGAAGGTGAGGAGAGAGGAAGACGGACAGTACGCTGGACGTTCTTCCAAGGCCTCAATGGAGACATTACAGGACAGATCATGGTTAAGATCCAGCAGACTGTCCAGAACGCCTTCTACCTCCGGTATACCCACACCTATCGCATCAGACACATCGAGGACGGTAGGGTGATACTCTTCTACAAGAACGCTCCAGGGAGTCCGTGGCTGAACATGATAAGAGCAGCTCAGGACTGGGTGGCGGCAAGAGAGCAAGCCCGACTCGACCCCGACAACATCGATTGACCCAACACCAAGTGGGCTTTCGTCCGATCAATCAACGTTGAGGTCAAGGCTGTCATCGACCGCCAACCTTTGCTTGGGACAGGACCACTCCCAGAATGGCTATGACAGAAGAAGAGTATGGTGGCACTTGACACCTACAATGATAACATGTGTCTCTGGAGATGCCTAGCAGTGTATCAGGGGGCGAGACCTGATAGAAGTACTGCTCCTGAACGAGAGCTCGCTAGACAGTTCTACAGCGCCCGCGCACCTATGCCTGATGTTCCAAAAACCTCTATGGATCAGGTGGCTACGGTAGAGTTCTTCGCGAAGAACGGGATTCGCGTGTATGAACCAACCGAAGATGGCACCTGGCACCTGATCAGGCAAGCGGCTCACTACTGTGACACTATGACCATTGGAGTGTACGACGACCATGCCTTCTATATTAAGAACATCTCCAAGCTGGCCCACACACTAGTCTGCAGTCACTGTCAGCAGAGGTTCACAAAGGCCCCTAATATTCAGTGTCCGTTGTACAGGCGGAAAACAACCATAGAGTGCCCTGGGGAGAAGGTTGATGCACCACAGTCTGCATATGAGAAAGCCTTCTATCCACCCCAACCATCCAGTTCAGCGGCTACTCATTGGGTCAGGTATGAGTCGAGAAACAGAGGTATACACATACACCATGTACAGTGTGGGCACGTGGCGAGCGTTGGATCGAGGGGGCTCCCGTAGATGGTTATGATCCGACTACCAACACCGTTTACCAGTTCCATGGCTGTTTCTGGCATGGATGTCCACAACACCAGCGAGGTGAGGATGCCGAACAAAGATACCGCAAGACAGTCCTGAGAGAGGAGAAGCTGAGAGCATCTGGATGCACGCTTGTGGTACAGTGGGAGTGCTGTATAAAACGCTGTCCAAGCGTCCCTAAACGAGTTCGGACTGTCCCATACCCACACTTCATAGTTTACGACAGGCACTCCTAGATGGTGCCAAGACTCATCCTATGGAGACTCTCACGATTGAGAGTACCCACATACCTATCTCTGGGTCAGTCGGCTGCTCCTTAGAGGGCACCACCAGTGAGCCCACTCACCTCTGCAATCCTGACCCAGAAGCTCTAATCAGAGGCTTTCATGGATGAGATTACCAGGCGAGCACACAGAATCTGTACAGATGTCAGGGCACAGTTCATACCTTTAGACCTTGACAAGCTCCCAAAACGACAGCAGCGACTGATTACCGAGTGGTGTAACCAAGTTCCGGTGCTAGGCTTCAACTCTGGCCGCTATGATCTAAACCTGATCAAGAAGCACTTTGTGGATGAGCTGACCAACAGTACTGGCACAGTGAAAGTCGCCAAAAAGCGAACCAGACAATGTTCCTCATCACCCCCCGAGCTTAGGTTTCTCAATGCCTTGAACTACCGTGGCCCAGGAGTCTCCTACGAGGCATGGATCAACGCCTATGGGTGTACACAGCAGAAGAGCTGGTTCCCATATGAATGGTTTGACACACCCGAGAGACTTAATTATCCCGGACTCCCCGACTACCCAGCGTGGTGGTCTAAGCTCAAGGGTGGCTACCTCCTGAAGCTATCAGAGTGGAAACAGTGCAAACAGACATTCAGAGACCATGGAATGCGGACGTTCGCCAACTGGTTGCGATACTACAACAACCTGAATGTCAGTCCATTCATTGAAGCCCTAGAGCGGATGCGGGAGTTCTACACAGAACGAGAAATAGACATCCTCAAAGATGTGGTGTCTCTCCCAGGTCTGTCACTGCAGTACCTCCTACGTGGAACCGCTCAGCACATGCCGGATGTTAGCCTCTACTCTCCGGGCAAGGAGGCCTACGAGATGCTGAAGAACGCGGTTGTTGGAGGGCCCAGCATCGTGTTCACCAGATACCACGAGGCAGGTGTGACACGCATCCGCCAGAGTGAGCGTGTCTGCCAACGTCTACTCGGCTACGACGCAAATACTCTGTACTTGTCTACGAAGGCTAAAGAGATGCCATGTGGTAAGGAGACAGTACGTCAGTGGTCCAGTGCTAGCGACATAGCACGATTTAAGAAGGATCTGCTGGCTGACCACTGGTTCGGTTTTGCTGAAGTGGACATAGAGGTTCCTAAGGCACTGTGGGAGAAGTTCGAGGAAATGCCACCTCTCTTCTACAACAGAGAGATTCCAGCTGAGGCAGTATCTGTTGAGATGCTCGCATACCTAGAGAAAACAGGTAGGAAATGTCCCACAACCAGTAAACTAGTCGGCGCACTCTCAGCCAACAGGAAGCTCTTGTATGCACCGTCACTCAAGTGGTACCTCGCCCATGGGCTAGAGATCACTGCTGTATACCGCACCATAGACTATGAGGCCAAGCGCCCATTCGAGTGGTTCGTGGAGAATGTTACGGAGGCCCGCCGCTCAGGAGATGTAGATAAGAGCAAAGCGCTCTTGGCAGATCTCTTCAAACTCCTCGACAACAGTGCCTATGGGAAGCTCATCGAGGCTCTAGAGCATCACAGCAACACGACCTTCACCAAGGATGAATGAGCGGTAGATAGAGCCCTCCGCAGTGCATGGTTCGAGGATCTTGAGGAGATCGGCGAGTCCTATGAGCTCCAGAGTCACAAGGCCAAAATCACCATTCGTCGCCCCTTCCAGGTGGGGATGGCCGTATACGAGCTCGTGAAGCTGAGGATGCTGGAGTTCTACTATGACTTCCTGGATCACTATGTGCCTCGTGACAGCTTCGAGTACCTCCAGATGGACACAGACTCTGCGTACATCGCAATAGCTGCCTCCAACCTCGACGAAGTCATTCGCCCTGAGATGCGAGCAGAGTATGAGGCTCATAAGCGGGAGTGGCTAGCTTGGGACAAGTGGTCTGGACGGACTCCGCGACTGTTCAATCTCGAGTTCGAAGGCAACCGTGGTATCGCTCTCTGTTCCAAGTGCTACTACGTGGAGAACCTCGCTGGGAAGGTGAAATGCTCAGCCAAAGGTATGTCTAAGCGTCAGAACGATGTCTCTTGGCAGAGGTTCTTCAGTGCCATAAACGGTAGCATGGACAGAGCTACAAACCGAGGCCTACGCATGCGCAACCAGGACATGGTGACGTATGAACAGGAAAAACTCGGTCTCAGCCTAATACGTTAAGGGGCATGTGTTGCCAGATGGTGTCCATACCGAGCCAATCGAGTACCATATCCCTCAGGCTTAGACACCTGGTGACGGTGGCAGCTGTGTGTCTGGAGGGACAACCTGAAGCTCCTCCCGAACAAACGGACGTTTGGGACAGCTCTCTGAGCATGCCAGATAGTACAGCGTAGGCTGACCCTCCATCTAGCGACCAGTTAGGATCTGTTGCACATCGTCGCCAACCTTCCAACTCACCAGGTTCATACAGGTACCGAACCAGAGCATAAGATGGAAGGCACACCTGTTCCTTGTCTGCTCCTCCGGAAGGTTGGGCAACAGAGGATTGTTGGATAGCCTCTACTGGCTTCTTACAAGTTAACCGAGTTACCTCAGTATTGGATCGCTCTACCACCATGGACAAACCTTTCACCCACACCCTGGACCGCTCTCCAGCCTGTGCCATCTCCTGGGCATATTGGTGTGCAAACAGTCTTTCTGTTAGTGCCCGATTCCACCGCTCGACGATTGACTGGGCACGGTGGTGACCAACTTCACCTCGTCTAATCGCCGCACCATGTTTCCGCATGAGGGCCACAGTCTCTCCTCTGGAGACTCCTTACCCTCATCCACCTGCAACAATTCTGGCCACTGGAGGGGATTTTCCAGATCCTCGTAGACACCCTGGAATGCCTGGGCCACCTGACCAGCTGACTTGTCTGTGAGCGGTGCTGCAGCCTTGTACCTGCTGGCGACATCGACGATGGTGAGGGCATACTTGGAGGTCTTACGACCAACCGAGTCGTGTGCAAGGAATAGAACATCTGCCTGGTGAACTCTATTCGGGACAGTTTCATCGAAATGGGCATGCCTGATGTGCCGTGGATGAGGCCTGTATATCTGCCACATCACCTGGTGGCTGAGCCACTGGCTAACTGTCTCCAATGTGAAGTTGTGACCCTTGCGACGTACAGCCTCAAGTAGTTGGTGGGGCTCACGGTAATATCCACCAGGCTAATAGTAGAGTTCCTCAAGAAAGATGGTTGATAAGCCCCCGGATTTCATCGCTGATGTCCACTCCCATCCTGTCATGCATGGCCTGGGTGAGGGTATCACTGACGTCCACTCCCGTCCTGTCACACATGGCCTGGACGAACTCTACACAGACGAACAGACGGCCGTTATGCATTCGACTATCACTGAAGACCTCCTCAAACACCTCCATACACCGGCGTCTAGTCTCTGCTGGATCCTCGCTGAATGGTAGCTTATCGACTAACCCTCAGAAGTTAAGTGTCTTGACCAAGTCATACAGAGACGCCATCCTTATATAGTACGGCTTAAATGTTTGGCGGCCCAGATGGCCGCAAGTGCTATGGCAACGTACGGTAGCCAAGGGCCTGTGACTCCGAAGAACGTACCTACTCCTGAGGCGATGGCTGGTATGGCTTCAGAAATCTTCTCCACACCATGGAGAGCATTGTTGGCAATTTTGCGGACTGTCTCGCCCGCCTTCGTTGTGAACAGAGTGATCAGAGCCCCAACTGCTGCCAGCGGACCGATAGAACCTTTTACGTAAGTGCGATAGATTCCTTTCGCTCTGTGTATTAGCTTGCGGGATTCAGGCTCTACATACTCACCCACGGTCTCCGCTACATGGTAGTCGTCTGCATCCTCCTCATCATAGTCCTCGTCATCTATATCCTCGACTGGATCTTCATAAGCCTCCGGTTCATACATATCCGTCGCCAGCTATATAGTAGCTTTAAACTGTAGTCTATAGCATGGCCTCCGCAATCTTGAATGCAGGCGTGGTTTGCCTTAGCGAACTGGGGACTCAGCTTGGCCAACAAGAAGGCGGCAGAGGTCGAGCGTGAGCGTCATAACCAGGCGATGGAGAAGCTGTCTAAGGAGAAGTTTGAGTACAGCAAAGCACTCGAGCATATGCGCCAGAGGGAGGCACGCCGATGACAACTCCGAGCTCAGGCCAACCAGAGCCTCAAAGAGGCAGATGAGAGTCTCGATGAGTACTACAAGGCTGTAAAGATATCTCAGCCAACGCTCGACTATGAAGCATCGACAGGTCAGAGCTTATAGTAGTGGTGGCAGCTGCAGCTGTGACGACAGGAGTCGTGCTCTACGCACGCTCAAGCTGAATACCTGATGTGTTCGACACGCATACCTTAGCATAGCCAAAGTAAAGTACCATTACACCTAATGAGCGAGTCCCAGCTATGAGGTTTCCGATGTTGAAGCTGAGCCGGTTGCCCTGATTAGGTGGAATGTTCCTGCCCCCGATGTGGTGATGGCCCTCGAGTGCCGACTCGAGGTCATCGCTTCCACTGGTTAGTCGCAGAAGTGCATATGACTTAGTTTTTTGTCTGTACCTCACCAAGAACATTGGTCCCAGCAACCACAAGCTTGAAGTCGTCTATCTTATCTACCTTCTGGATGACTCCTCCCTTCTGAACCAGGACCGCAACAGCGACACAGTCCGATGCACCATGATGCAATGTCAGCTCTACCCGTTGGTTAACTGTGGCTTGGACCTGCTGATGTTCTCGCTCCACATGCATGATCCACTGTTTGGAACCCGTTTGCTTCAGTTCCTGGTCATTCTCGTCATGCCAGACATGAAGTCTTGGAGCATTCATCGTCACATCTGCGAGCTGCTCAGTGTTCACCGGAGGAACAGCCTATCCTGCATGGCAGCCGGATTCACGTGTGTGTTCTCGAGAAGGGTGAAGAGTGGAACTGCCACAGGCATCTCGACACCTGCCTCTAGTTCGAATTCTGTGAACCCCCCATTGCACCCCACAGCATAGTACCCCTTTCCCTTTGCATAGAAGGTGGTTCACGAGCCAGCGGACCTATGACTCGGTACTCATCATTCACATAGGTGGTGTCCACGGTGCTGTTGCTCTGCACGATCTCCCACATGTTCAGAACCTGCGGGAGCTCTACCGTCTGTGCTATTGTGCTCTGAAGCTTGAACTCGAGTGTCATGCTCTTGATCTCATGGATCTGTGCCGAGATTGCAAAGTCAATGTACTTCCCAGCAGCGGACAACGGGTTCTCATCGTGTATACTGGGTCGAATGACCGTCAGGCAGTCCTTCCGAGGATCAGTGCGGTGCGATGTCGCAGGTTCAATGGCCCCATCCGGATGTTGCATATACTGCAGCATGTTTAAGGCCTGGGTATATAGAGGGGTTAAACGGCTGCCATGTTTGGTAAAGTTCTCCAGCAGATTATCTATAGGCAGCAGGACAAGTCGGCGCGACAGTCAGCACGACAGCCACGGTGTGCACTGACCCAATGTGACAGGGTCCGCGACCTGCTTCGTGACATCAACATTATCCACAAGCGAGTCAAGGTTACACCGCCGATGGATGCAGAGATGCCGCCATAGAGGAAGGAGCGCCAGCTCGTAGTACAAAAGAACTCCTGACTCGGATACTCTGCCGGAAGTTTGACAGCACCGAGGGCAGGGCACTAAACCTACCTGTGGGCCAAACCAACAGTCCTGTTATTTTAGCTCTCCAAAAGGCGAGGGTCGACCCCAAAGATCTACTAACGGTCGGGAAGGGGGCTGCTGTATTTAGCCTCCATAGCCAGGAAGAGCGAGAGATGCTGGAAAGCCTCCAGTCTGGAGCAAATAACTACTTCAGGGTAGGGTTGGGCGATTTTTCGATATTATCGTCAATATTGCGATATACCGAATACCGATACCGAAATCGTCGTAATTTCGAAAAATCGTAAGTATCGTCAATACCGACAGGACGATATTGCACTTTTAACTGTGAGCATAATATAATAATTAAGTTAGAAATGTCATCCTCTTACCTCTATTCGGTCCATTAATAGTCTTTAAGTAATAATCCAGTCTTTGTCTAAGGTAATAAAAACTTAATAAACTCAGTGTTCATTTAATTCATGGTTTGTTTGCGCTAATAAAATGATTTAAAGTACAAAATAATCCTTTGTTGTTCACTTTTTATAATTACATAAATAGACGCCGCCATGTTTTTTCTTGCCTCATTCTGAGTGTTAGTCAGTGGGGAATACCATTTGCACCACCCACATTCCAATCTGATGGCGTCATTACTACAGGTCAATCCATTAGTCATTGATCTGCATGGTTAAACATTCTTCTGACCGTGAAAGATTTAAACTCTTAAAACTTTTTAGGTCGATAGGAAACCACACACTTAATCCCCTATCAATACCACAGCTTGGAACGGTCGGTGAGGGGGAAGTTAATCTCTTGCTTTACCGTTATACGTTTTTATGTAACTTTATACAATATATTTAGCATTTTTAAACGAATCAGATCAAAATTCATTCCACATATAACATTACAGATTTATTCTAAGTGAGAAACAGCCTTAAAATAAATAATTTAGGCCTAATTATTCCAGCCTTCAATCTGTTGTGGCAGTTTTGGCTGCAGTGTCAACTGGGTTAATTTCACACATCCCGGCTACGCCTTGAGATCAATGGATAGGACCGCTAAGTAGTGAGCGAATTTGTATAGGTCTCCATTGGGGCAAATTAGTATTTAATATTACAGACCAAATAAAATCTGATATAATTGTTTCCAGTCTTCACGCTGGTTCTCGTTCAAAATCATGCAGTGTTATTTTATTAACTTGCATCGTCTACGCTAGCGGCGGGCGTGATAACAGCTGTCGGAATTCTGCAGTGTGAATTCTGATTGACTCAAGTATGATACGGCGGCCAATCAGCTTTCGCTCGGCGGAATTCCTTTCTGCGCAATGAAGTTAATGCGTATTCCTTGCTCAATCTTTTGACAGTTGTCGTGAGGTAAAGATAACACAAAATACAACACAAGAACAGAAGAAAATCCTTTATTTTTCTTATTTGTGATATATACGGTTAGTTGGATTGCATTCATTGCTTTAAACTGTATATTGAAGGGTGTCAAGGTGTGGAATTTTGTGTATTAAATATGCGGAAATGGCAATCATGGCGATCTCAATTTACGGTTTCAATGCAACAAATTTAATGAAAATAACATGTAGACGCCACCAATTTGAAATACATGTTATTCTATGTTTACACCCTAACTCCACACCCCACCCAAATGTCGATATATCGTGATACCGCAGTATTTTAATGAGATACCGATATCGTCATGCCTTGAGCAATATCGCCCAACCCTACTTCAGGGAGGAGGTCAGTGCCGCTGTAGTGGAGAGCCATGACACTGGTCATGCAAAAGGTACTCAGGAGGGGTTCACTGTTGGCCGCAGGGAGGCTGTTGAGCATATCTTCAATGAAAGATGGCGTAGGAGATTGGACAGGAATCTGTCAGCATTTCTGAAATTCCCAGATAACTACCAGGACTACCTCATCAAAACCGCTCGCAAGTCAGATGCTCATCGCGCATGGAAAAAGTGGGTCTTCCATGAGAAGTTCCAGAAGAAGAGAGTCCTACCATCTGACCCTCAGTGGATAGAGTTTTTGAGCAACAGGCTTCTGACGAAACTGACGAAGTTCCTCAAGCTTCTGACGAAGTTCCTCAAGCTTCCGACGAAGTTCCTTAGGCTTCTGACGAAGTTCCTCCAGGCTTCTGACGAAGTTCCTCAAGGCTTCTGACGAAGTTCCTCAAGCTTCTGACGAAGTTCCTCAAGCCTCTGACGAAGTTCCTCAAGCTTCCGACGAAGTTCCTCAAGCTTCTGACGAAGTTCCTTAGGCTTCTGACGAAGTTCCTCCAGGCTTCTGACGAAGTTCCTCAAGGCTTTTGACGAAGTTCCTCAAGCTTCTGACGAAGTTCCTCAAGCCTCTGACGAAGTTCCTCAGGCTTCTGACGAAGTTCCTCAAGCTTCTGACGAAGTTCCTCAAGCTTCCTTCTGACGAAACTGACGAAGTTCCTCGAGCTTCTGACGAAGTTCCTCAAGCTTCTGACGAAGTTCCTCAGGCTTCTGACGAAGTTCCTCCAGGCTTCTGACGAAGTTCCTCAAGCTTCTGACAAAGTTCCTCAGGCTTCTGACGAAGTTCCTCAAGCTTCCTTCTGACGAAACTGACGAAGTTCCTCGAGCTTATGACGAAGTTCCTCAAGCTTCTAACGAAGTTCCTCAGGCTTCTGACGAAGTTCCTCAAGCCTCTGACGAAGTTCCTCAGGCTTCTGACGAAGTTCCTCAAGCTTCTGACGAAGTTCCTCAAGCTTCCTTCTGACGAAACTGACGAAGTTCCTCGAGCTTCTGACGAAGTTCCTCAAGCTTCTGACGAAGTTCCTCAGGCTTCTGACGAAGTTCCTCCAGGCTTCTGACGAAGTTCCTCAAGCTTCTGACAAAGTTCCTCAGGCTTCTGACGAAGTTCCTCAAGCTTCTGACGAAGTTCCTCAAGCGTTCTGACGAAGTTCCTCCAGGCTTCTGACGAAGTTCCTCAAGCTTCTGACAAAGTAGCGGAGACGGACGAAGTTCCTCAGCCTTCTGATGAACGAAAAAAGTTGCAGCCGACAGTCTGTCAGCGATGACGCGTAGAGCAGGCTAGTATCCTGGCTGGATTCAGCTTCTAGGTGAAGGTCTGCGCCTTTTCCAGAGAGGGCTTGAAGTGTGACAGCTCACCTGTCTCCTTGTTGCTGAAGATGGCGCGGTACAGATCAGCTGCCCTCTGTACACCTGTGATAAAGTCCCCTTTGGTCTCCTTGAGGGTTAGGCTGTCGTATATGGTCTCGAGCCGGGAACGTCCACACTTGGAGCAACCGGGCATTGTGGCAGATGTCCGGGGAGATCTCGCGGGTGTACTTTTGAAAGAGGATGAAGACAGTTATCTTTGTGTGCTGGAGGCACCTGGTGATGTTGCTGAGGTAGGTGGCTGTCTTCTGGTCCATTGCAGGGTCATCGATAACTAGGACAAGTGGTTCTGTCAGTCGGGCTGCCAGCAGCTTCTCCATCAGGGCTTGCAGGTTCTGCGTCTTGGTGATTGAACCATTGTACCATTGATCATTACTGTCAACCGCCTCAGCGGCGGAGTCACACACCAGAAGGATGTATTGAGAGTGTAGATGTTCGGCCAGGAGAGCCCGCAGCAAGATGTTTTTCCCATGGCCTGACGGGGCAATGATCAGCACCACCTGGCCAGCATCGGCCGGCCTACTGTCGAATGGTACAGACATGCGCACGGAGGATGGTTAGCACTTGGTCAGCGGTAGCCTCGTCTATATCTGGGAGACTAAATGGCAGTACTTCCTGCACCAGCTTTTGCGCCTGCTGTGTGGGTAGCGTTGTACCTCCGGCGGATACGAAGGATGCGATGGAGGCGTCAAGCACGAAATCCCAGCAGCAGCTGAGAAGATAGCGTAGAGGGCCTGTGTCAGCACCCACTGTGTCTAGTACATCCAGTATCTGACTTCTTCACCTCTGGTAGCTGGAGGCTGGCGGTAGCACCTTTTTTGCCATCGACAGTGATATTGCTCAGGCCGATGGTGCCTACCCTAAGATTCTCTCCGTCTTGTTGGAAAGAGCTCCGTGGTTTCAGGAGATCCTTAACCAGGTCTTGTGCATAGGACTCAGCCATAACCTTGATGGCACCAGCATCGTCGACTCCGAGCATACCGAGCATTGTTGCCCTGTCTTTGATGCCCATCCCCTTGTATACAGTCTTGGCCTTGTTAATGGCCGATTGTCCTACTGTATCAGTGTTCCCAATGAGATCTTGGGCTGGGATGGTACCTCAGATCTCCCGCGGGTCTCCCTTCTCATCGAAGTCTAGGAAGGAGATAGGGGCAACAGTGTCCTCTGAACTAAGGCGTGCCTCGCCCAAGTGAGCAAGATTGCCTAGCTCTGCTTTCTAGGTCTGTGAGTGACAGAGTCATAGTCATATACAGATGGCTTAAACCCACTAGTCATACCCCCAGTGAAATAGTTGGGCATAGGAGGACCACGCAGTCGGCCAAGGGAATAGGTAGCAGTGCTCGGGGTACTTGCCCTCTGCAGGGGCACGCCTTGTGGGCGGTCCACCATTCCTGGGCATTGGCAATCCTCAGCCCGCGTGCTCGACTATGGGCTACACACCGCCCTCCGGCATGCCATGCCTCATATGCTGCATGGGTCTCGTCATCCATCTCTCACTATTCAGAGTGGTTAAATGTAGGCGACGATGATCTCAGCCATTGCACTCGTTGCTAGGCCTAGAACCGCGGCCTCCATTAGTGTAACACGTTCACCCATGATCTTGGCAGCGGCAGTGTAGGCGGCACCACTGAGGGCGATCTTTGGGATGGGGGTGAGTTATTCCGAGACAGTGGCTGACCACCCCACTCACCACGGTAGCGAGGACAGCCGCAGTGGCGGCAGGAAGAACCTCATTTCCCCCTGTCATCTTCACCATGGCCACATTCGCCGCCACGTTACTGGCGACATGGACTGCCAGAGGCTTAGCCTGTGTCAGTAACTTCTGTGTCTTGGTTCGCAGCAGGTTCTCCACCTTCTGAAGACTCGCCTGGCTCTCGGGCCCTTGCTTCACGATCTGTACTGTTGACGTCATTGTTTAAGCCCTGAGTATACAACGCAGTTAAATGCCTGTGTTCCCTGTCGAGTGAGCTAATAAGATCTTCCCAGTCTGCATCTGCTAGGTGACCGGGTTGGTACTCAGGAATATTCATCTCTCTATTGAGACATCTTAAACATGTCCGGGCTCACGCTATGCGAGAAGTAATATGAGGTCTTCCGGAGGGATCTGAAGGCCTACAAGAAGAAGACGCCAGATGAGCTCGCTCAGCTCTCCGGTGCTGAGCTGACAGAGGAGCTGACAGCTGTGAAGCTCTATCTAGGATTTGGTAATGGGCAGATCTGCTTCCTTGAATACCTTATGATGGGCGGGAGTATCGTTGAGCAGCTCCTGCGAGCTAAAGGTTTCTACAAGGATCGGGAGTATCTGTCAGATGTGTTCCAGCAGTTGCAGACCTCCATGGCCTCACCTGACTCAGAGCTGAACAAGGCTCTGCGATACTACAAGCTGGAAAAAGGGTGCGCTGTGGAACCCTCCAGCCCTTGGATGTACATGTTGGCAGCGTGTATAGGGGATGTAGGGCAGGCCAAGCTGGCTCAGTGTCTCACTGTGGTCCCCACCGCTACTGACGAGAGTCAGGATAGTCTTATAGCTGATTTGCTAGCGGCGGAGTAGGCTGATCCCAACCACCACAATAGCTAGGCCTGACAGCACTCGTAGAGCTGCTACGGGAAGCGGTGTCATGTCGACTGGCTGCAGTGGCGGGGTTGGCGCTGCCATGGGAAGAGGCGTGTCGACTGGCTGCAGTGTCAGGGTCGGAACGACTGTATGGCTCATACTACGTGTAGGTGTGTTGATATCCGTGTTGAAACCAAAGTGGACACTGGGGGAACTCCCCTCGACTACCATGTTGTTATAGCCCCTGACTTGGAGGTCCTCGATGTTCACGATCATGTTGCTCGGAATCAACCGTAGGTGTGGTGAAATAGCAAAGTCAAGTTTGCGACGGGCCTTCTGCAACCCCTGCTGGAACTTAGCAATAAGACTGCTGGGATCTGCCACGATGATCATATCCTCAACGAGACTGATGAACATGGCCTGGACCTCTGCTCCGCTGACACCATCTATGGAATGACGCAGCTTGGTCTGTGCTGTAAGGAGGCAGTAGCACAGTGCTTCCAGGGACTGGTTGATCCGAACGAACTCTGCTGCTGTGAGGCCTGAGGTGGTGTGTGGGACAAAGTACTTCCACACATCTGGATAGTCCTGCCTGATTCTGGTGATGTGCATATTTTGCACTATCGCTCCAGGGTCGTAGTCTGGATCGAACGAGAATGTCACTGTCTTCTGACGGCCTACTCGTTGGGATGTTCGATAGGAGAATCCTGAGTAGTCACATCTCGGGTCACCGTACATAACCGCTAGACCGCTGTTGTCGCCGCCATGCCACCGATAGTCTGGGTGAGCTCTCTGTAGTCTGCTGGCCGCTGAGACGCTATGACTGTTGAGCTGTGGGTCGAAGTCATTTGTATCAGGGAGGCTTGCACCCAGCTCATGGAGGATTCGTCGCACAGTGAAGTACACATGGAATCTGAGACAGCTGGTGATGACCACAGCTTCAGGAGTACCAGAATAGGAGTGAAGCAGGATGGAACTTACTCCACAGCCTGCCATGGCACACCACACGGCAAAGTTCAGCTGCTGATTCCAGTATGAGAGGCTTGGAGCAGCCATCCAAGTATGAGCTTGCTTCGCATCCTTGATGGTGATGGGGCGGTTGGTCAGCGGTCGTGGGTTGACGGAGAAGCTGGTTCGAGCCCGGCCATCCACTGTGATAGAGAACGGTGTTAGCTCTGGTATATCATCCAGTAGGCCTCTCAGGCCAGTCAAGGATGTACCCAGGAGGGGCGGTTGGGTCCAGATGACTGTCGTGAGGTTCAGTGGGAAGGCCATCTATACTGGTGTTCTTAAAGCTACCGCAGCACATTATTTGTAGTCGTCTCGACTCCAAAGACCGGCGAGGTGACCTTGCCGTAACATCTCGTTTTTTAACTCCTCCATATCAACCCGCCCGCTGGAGCCTTTGAGGTATTGCTGTCACACTAGGTTTCTCAGTGCGGTCCAGGGCTTGGACCTTCAATATATGGCGGTACTAGTGTTACGCCACCCAGCGGAATGGCGATGAGGGCACCCACCCCTGTAGCGAGAGTGGCCACAGCTGCCACATCAGCATTGGCTCCAATCACACCCGCAGCAGTGGTTGTATGCGCGAGGACGTTGTAGGCTGTCTTATATCGACTGCGCATTCTGCCGTACTTTTCTGCCTCTTGGACGAGATTCTTCCTAATGGTATCTATCTGCTGGAGTCGCCATGTGTAGACGGTACCGCCCTCGTCAGCAGTCAGGGAGGGGTATAGTTCTGATTGCTTCCTCCACTCTGATTTTGCCATAGTATACCTAGAGATTAAACCTGCATCACCTGCTTATGAGTCATAGAAGGGTTCATTGTGGATAGCCTGGCTAACCATGCCAGCTTTTTGGTCTTGAGACAGCTGTTTCTTAGAACGTGGTCATCCAGCACTATGTCGGGTGCCAGTAGCATTCGGAGACGTGACATCTGGAACTTCACCTTATCACCAAGATAGTAGGTCCGTGGCTGGATGGCTTTCTTGATCTTATACTTCCGCGCCATCTCCTCTTCCCACAGTATGACCTCTGGCTCATCCTCATCTGAGAAGACACCTGGCTCATCGTCGTATGTGAAGACATCTGGCCAATCGTCGTCTGTCAAGACTCCTGCATCCCGCTTACTCTCCTCCAGGAGGGCCTGCCAGTATCAGAAATTTTTCCTGTCCCTCCTTGCCCTGCGCGCGTTCTGTTGATACCAGTTCTCCCGCTGTAGGCGCTCTCCTTCTTGTTGACAGATCTGTTGCTGTGCGGGCATCTGTTCGTTTAAGACCTTTATCTGTGCAGGGGTTATGAAGGGGCAATCCTCTATCGGGTTCATCATCTCGGCCAAGGCCAGATATTGCTGGTATGATATCATGTTGTCGTCAGGTCAATGAGTAATAAGAGTGTAAACTCTAAATGGGCGTCCGATATCCCATCCGTGCTGCCGTATATGTTAATGGAGGGGCTGTCAAACAGGTGATTTACAGGTGTGAGCATGCTAGGACTGATAGCTTTCCATATGTTGCTGTTGGAACCTGGGAGATACTCTATCACGTCCCGGCCGACTTCTACCAGTGAGCTGCTGTGTGCACTGCCCGGAGGTTGATGTAGCACATCAGCGTGTATGTATGTTGTGCCTCGCTGGGGCACCTCGAAGAGGACCCATTCTACACAGTACTGTACTGCCCGTCTCCCCTCTAGAGAGGGTGAGATTATGTTCTCACCACCGGAGAGCAGCAGTCGGACAATCGGCATGGTTATATGTCTCGTTTAAACCCTTCCTATAGCATGCTATGGAACCCATATTTGCTCACTCGACTGGTCTTGCTGACCTCGCAGATGTGTACGCAGTTGATGCTGCCACGGTAGAAGAGAGTGATGGGAAGTCATTCGCCCTACAGTACGAAGCAAGCTCAAAGGCATTCTCCCTCCACCCCATTGGAGGTGATGGGGTGGAGATGCTCACAGACGTCAAGGATGTGTCGAAAGGGCGTCTGGGCCGCAACATAGATGGCCACAAGATCGTATTTCAGTACGATTTCCCGAAGAAGAAGTACATCCTCGAGCCGTTGATTGAGGTCTCGGATACAGAGGTGGCAGACATCAACACCCTAAAGACAACCAGCTTTCATCTGGTCAAACCCTATTCGAGCGGTGCCCCGCCGATGACCCATGAGGGTCTGCTATTGACCCTGGTAAACCTGCAGTTCATGTTTGAGAAGAATGAAGTATGGTACTGCGCTGGACCTGGGGATAATTGGCAAACATGGTTGCCACTATATAGACCTCACGCAGTCATTGACATAGAGGTTACTCCCCTCTCCACTGTTGTGAAAAGGGATGGGAAAGTTTGAAAGCTCTACTATCGGGGATCATCCTTCCTCACCTACATAGGTGAAGGTGTCTCCCTGATGAGGGTGGGTCACCAGATCGGGGTTACAGGTGGAAAGCTTCTGCTGCGTCGTCCATTCGATGGCCCAGAAGAAGCTGTTAACCTCCAGGAGGGCATCCTACGGGTAGATGGTGTGTCACATGTCACCAAAGCCAAGGGTGCTGTTAAACTGCTTCAGCGAGTGGGACTCACTAGCCCGCAAACGACTCATATAGTCCTAGAGTAACGATTCTTAGCCGGCAGCAAAGTGAAGCAGCTAGCCCCTACCCAGGAGGGGATGAAGATCACTATCGAACCGGATGGAGCAGGGCTCGATCTGGCACAGATATTTCTCGAGGCGTTCACTATGTTCAGTTTAACTCTTCATGTATAGTCAAGATGCCTTCTTGTATATAAGGCTCGGCGTAGATGGCGAAAAGTTATCTACCGGAACGCGCCACGAAAAATAATTGGGGGAAATAGTTATCTACCGGAATGCGCCACGATAAATAATTGGGGCAAAAGTTATCCACTGGGACGCGCCACGACGTAGATAACGCGCCACGACGTAGATAGCTGTGGGGGCCACGGATCGCCGATCGGCTGCCCCAGGGCTTGAGATAGCTGTGGGGGCCACGGATCGCCGATCGGCGCCCAGTATGGGCCTGCCTTGCGTAGAGAGAGCCGCGACGTAGATAACTTTTTGTTCGAAACATCTCTACCGGGACGGGTCGCGACGGAGATAACTTTTTGTTCGAAACATTTCTATCAGAATGGGCCGCGACGTAGATAACTTTTGCCATCTACGCCGAGCCTTATGTGCTTGAGGTGGTATCATTTTGAGGTGGTATCATTTTGACTCCGAATATACTACTACTGGCTTGCAGCAGTGAGACAGTTATATTTTCGCTTAAACATTGTTCAAAATCACTAATGCAAAAAAAGTCCAGAGATTGTTGTCAATATCTCGAAAACTAAGCAATTTGACTGAAAGTCATGGGAAGTGACACCGATAGATGTAAAACTTAAGTAAGATTAGTTGAAATGCCAATGTTCCAGGTGAGCGATAGAGGCCTATTGGGCCTCTTGTACAGGTAAGCTGTTGAATATTTTAGAACAAATTTTAATGGGGGCCTGTTGCTGCCTATGGCAGCAACAGCTCTCAGTCAAATTAGTTTCAAAATATTCAACAGAATGTTTATTAAATTGTAAACTCATCGTCAAAGAATTTGTGACATAAGACAAAGGTATGAGAAATAGCACGGGTCTGCCTTTTGTGGAGAAAAGAGTACAGCTCTTTGAGACAGGTAGTCAAGTGGACTTTACAGTGGTCTTGAGAAATGTCCATTAGTATGGATCAAAAGAAGAAAGTTTTATAAAGCTTTCTAATGGAGTGAAGTTCTATACAGTACTCTTCCTTTGGTACGCTAATGGAGGAATCCAGTTTTAGCCTTGCCCTGCCCATATCTAGCTAAGCTCCACCCACACTTCACCATGTTGCGATCAATCGATCCCTAAAGTGACTAACTATCAATTTCCAGAAAACTATATAAGGACGCTGTTGAATATTTAGTAACTAATTTGACTGGGAGCTGTTGCTGCCTACAGTGCCCACTCAGTCAAATTAGTTTTAAAATATGCAACAGCATGTTTATTAACTAGTAAAAACATACAATTCATACAACAACGCTTAGTCCGTCATCAATTAAGTGTTCGTGATGAACCTATCTACGTCAATCATGATGTCACTGATAATGTCATCCTATACATAACATAGTTGAATTTGATGTCAAATGATTGATGGAGAAACTAGGAAGGTCCATTGACATTTCCTTCCATGATCTGCAAAGCTTGTGGTCGCGCCAGCTAAAGATTTCTTCTGTACATGGTATGCTTGATGTGTCCATTTCCAGGTTAAGAGAAGAGTGTTTTCTGAAGGTTGACAATTGTACTGTTCCATTGGTAATTTGCAAAGATATTCTCTTGCCATGAAATTAGACATAAATCCTTAAAGCTATTGATTTAGAAGATTCCTATTAATTTAAGGTCCACACTTTGGTCATCAGATAACTAATAATGAACATGTGAAAACTGGAGGATGGGAGTTGGTGCGGAGCCATGATGGTGGCATGGATTAACAATCATTGATTGTTGTCCGTATTCTTATTACTCAGGTTGTGGAGGTGATTTCCAGTGCCATAGCAGAGATGATGGAAGCAGAGTTCACAGAGTTCAAGGATACACATGGTAACCCCAAGCAGCTGCTGGATATCACATTTGCAGACTGGTTACATCACACATACCTATCATCAGGTAGTTTGTTAGCAAAGAGCTGTCAGGCAGCACTAGAACTAGCCAATCATGATGAGGAGATGCAAAAACGGGCGTCTAAATTTGGAGAAAATATGGCTTATGCTTATCAGGTCAGAATCCACACATACTAACACACTCGTCAGCCACAGAATCATACTAATATATGCCCACTCACATAGCTCCACTGTTCATGGCTCCACTGTCACATGTTACTTGCAGTTCTTTGATCTTTTGCTATATGTGACGTAACATTACAAGACGGTTTGTGTCCACCAATAAGATTTCAACTTACTTCGCTCGATAGATGAGACTTCATCCGGTGACCTAATATACAATCACAACACCAACGATGGTGATGCTGTTGAACTGGAAAAAGAAATTTGCACAGATTTGCAATCGTTTTGCTCTAAATGAGTTATCTCAGAAACAGAAACCGTGTAGACTGGTTTTCGGTAACAAAAACCCTAGGTTGGCTTACGCGCATGTGTAAATTTGTGTACTTCCTTTATTGCTTATCGAACAATTTCATTGGTGGAAGTTGACTGACCCCAGCTGATTAACATTTAGGAAGTTTCGTGAACTTTAAATATATTAAAACCCTGCAAGCATGGTACTCAATACGGGAGTGCAGCACGAGGGTGAGGATCGTGCAATAGGACAATGCAGCCACAGGTGCACAGACACATGCATGCCAGCATGGATGCGCACACGCACACATATACACTCATTAACCAGATATGCTCGCTCAGACACATGCCACAGTCATGCTTGCACATGCGCTCAGTCACATGCCACACTCAGACTTGCACACTCACTCAGACACATACCACACTCAGACTTGCACGCTCGCTCAGACACATGTCACAGTCACACTAGCACGTTCTCTCAGACACGTTACAGTCACACTTGCACGCTGGTTCAGACACATGTCACAGTCACACTTGCACGCTGGTTCAGACACATGTCACACTCACACTTACATGTTCTCTCAGACACATGTCACAATCACACTTGCATGTTCTCTCAGACACATGTCACAGTCACACTTGCATGCTGGTTCAGACACATGTCACAGTTACACTTGCATGCTGGTTCAGACACATGTCACAGTCACACTTGCACTCTCGTTCAGACACATGTCACAGTCACACTTGCACATTCTCTCAGACACATGTCACAGTCACAGTTGCACGTTCTCTCAGACACATGCCACAGTCACACTTGCACGCTGGTTCAGACACATGTCACAGTCACACTTGCACGCTTGTTCAGACACATGCCACACTCACACTTACATGTTCTCTCAGACACATGTCACAGTTACACTTGCACGCTGGTTCAGACACATGTCACAGTCACACTTGTACATTCTCTCAGACACATGTCACAGTCACACTTGCACATTCTCTCAGACACATGTCACAGTCACACTTGCGTGTTCTCTCAGACACATGTCACAGTCACACTTACATGTTCTCGCAGACACATGTCACAGTCACACTTGCACGCTGGTTCAGACACATGTCACAGTCACACTTGCGTGTTATCTCGGACACATGTCACAGTCACACTTGCATGTTCTCTCATACACATGTCACAGTCACACTTGCACGCTGGCTCAGACACATGTCACAGTCACACTTGCATGTTCTCTCAGACACATGTCACAGTCACACATGCATGTTCTCTCAGACACATGTCACAGTCACACTTGCACGCTGGTTCAGACACATGTCACAGTCACACTTGCATGTTCTCTCAGACACATGTCACAATCACACTTGCATGCTGGTTCAGACACATGTCACAGTCACACTTACATGCTGGTTCAGACACATGTCACACTTGCGTGTTATCTCGGACACATGTCACAGTCACAC
Organism: Chaetoderma sp. LZ-2023a; assembly: GCA_034401795.1. Classification (NCBI taxonomy): domain Eukaryota; kingdom Metazoa; phylum Mollusca; class Caudofoveata; order Chaetodermatida; family Chaetodermatidae; genus Chaetoderma; species Chaetoderma sp. LZ-2023a. The sequence goes on from CM067374.1 coordinate 136,137,927, forward strand.
TTGCATGTTCTCTCATACACATGTCACAGTCACACTTGCACGCTGGTTCAGACACATGTCACAGTCACACTTGCATGTTCTCTCAGACACATGTCACAGTCACACATGCATGTTCTCTCAGACACATGTCACAGTCACACTTGCACGCTGGTTCAGACACATGTCACAGTCACACTTGCATGTTCTCTCAGACACATGTCACAATCACACTTGCATGCTGGTTCAGACACATGTCACAGTCACACTTGCATGCTGGTTCAAACACATGTCACAGTCACACTTGCATGCTGGTTCAAACACATGTCACAGTCACACTTGCATGCTGGTTCAGACACATGTCACAGTCACACTTGCATGCTGGTTCAGACACATGTCACAGTCACACTTACATGCTGGTTCAGACACATGTCACAGTCACACTTGCATGCTGGTTCAAACACATGTCACAGTCACACTTGCATGCTGGTTCAGACACATGTCACAGTCACACTTGCATGCTGGTTCAGACACATGTCACAGTCACACTTGCACGCTGGTTCAGACACATGCCACACTCACACTTGCACACTCGCTGAGACACATGTCACAGTCACACTTGCACGCTGGCTCGGGCATCAAGACTCATCCCATTTTATCATTACTTAAACCTAAGTACTTAATCTAACCTGAGTAGGGTTGGGCGATATTGCTCAAGGTATGACGATATCGGTATCTCATTAAAATACCGCGGTATCACGATATATCGTCATTTGGGTGAGGTGTGGAGTTAGGGTGTAAACATAGAATAACATGTATTTCAAATTGGTGGTGTCTGCAAGTTATTTTCATTAAATTTGTTGCATTGAAACCGTAAATTAAGATCGCCATGATTACCATTTCCGCATATTTAATACACGGAATTCCACACTTTGACACCCTTCAATATACAGTTTAAAGCAACGAGTGTAATGCAACTAACCCATCACAAATAAGAAAAATAAAGGATTTTCTTCTGTTCTTGTGTTGTATTTTATGTTATCTTTACCTCACGCTTTACCTCACGACAACTGTCAAAAGATTGAGCAAGGAATACGCATTAACTTCATCTCGCAGAAAGGAATTCTGCAGAACGAAATCTGATTGGCCGCCGTATCATACTTGAGCCAATCAGAATTCACTCTGCAGAATTCCGACAGCTGTTATCACGGCCGCTGCTAGCATAGACGATGCAAATTAATAAAATAACACTGCATGATTTTGAACGAGAACGAGCGTGAAGACTGGAAACAATTATATCAGATTCTATTTGTAATATTAAATACTAATTTGCCCCATTGTAGACCTATTCAAATTCGCTCACTACTTAGCGGGTTTATCCATTGATCTCAAGGCGTAGCCGGGATGTGTGAAATTAACCCAGTTAACTCTGCAGCCAAGCCTGCCACAACTGATAGAAAACTGGAAATAATTAGGCCTAAATTCTTTATTTTAAGGACGTTTCTCACTTAGAATAAATCGGTAATGTTATATGTGGAATGAATTTTGATCTGATTCGTTTAAAAATGCTAAATATATTGTATAAAGTAACATAAAATCGTATAACGGTAAAGCAAGAGATTAACTGCCCCCTCACCCACCGTTCCAAGCTGTGGTATTGATAAGGGATTATGTGTGTGTGGTTTCCTATCGACCTCAAAAGTTTTAAAGTTTAAATCTTTCACGGTCAGAAGAATGTTTAACCATGCAGATCAATGACTAATGGATAAATAGCTTGACCTGTAGTAATGACGTCATCAGAATGAAATGTGGGTAGTGCAAATGGTATTCCCCACTGACTAATACTCAGAATGAGGCAAGAAAAAACATGGCGTCGTCTATTTATGCAATTATGAAAAGTGAACAACAAAGGATTATTTTGTACTTTAAATCATTTTATTAGCGCAAACAAACCAAGAATTAAATGAACACAGATTATTTTGGAGTTTATTAAGTTTTTATTACCTTAGACAAAGACTAGATTATTACTTAAAGACTATTACTGGACCGAATAGAGGTAAGAGTATGACATTTCTAACTTAGTTATTTATATTATGCTCACAGTTAAAAGTGCAATATCGTCCTGTCGGTATTGACGATATTTACGATTTTTCGTAATTATGACGATTTCGGTACCGGTATTCGGTATATCGCGATATTGACGATAATATCGAAAAATCGCCCAACCCTAAACCTGAGTACTCTAACTACCCAGGTAGTTGCCTAAACTCGCCTATACTGTCACTCTGGTTCGACAGGACACATCTTCTCTAAACATATTTTGAAGCTTGTTGGTGTGGTCCCAAAGATGTATGTCAATGGTGAGTTCAAAAGCTAAAATGGAACAGCTTTCAGAAGCATTGTTTTTAAAATAGATAGTTTGAGCCCACTGCAGCCCGATAAAAAATATCAACGAATCAGGTATTGGGCAAATTTTGCTTGTTTCTGTTTGCCAGCTGAGTCGAGAATTGAAAGCCTTCCATGCGACAGATGAACATCCATTGGATGCATCCACATTAATGTCTGCTCCAGTTATCCATCACCTGGAGCACTGCTCTGATGAACAGAAACATGTGTTTGCAGCGTGCACCAACAGTACTATGGATATAAAGCAGGTATCTATATCTTTAATGTTAAAGTCAGTGGATTCTGCAGTGACATTGAGAAATGTCCATTTGCAGAATATTTTTGAAGATTTACCACTGTAAGGCCTACTGTAGCTCATTAACCGTGCCAGTCATTCCTGTGGTAAATTTTCAAAAGTAATTTTCTCTTGGCCTGCAATTGGACGTTAAAGGTGGCATGATGAGTTAATTTAGTCAAACCCCGACAATATAGTGGGACCAATCCATGTTCGTTTTCAGTAACTTGCCATTGGGATTCCAGGTATTGTTGTTGAGAACGACCAAACTTTATCACTCTTAGGTCGTGTTCTCACTGGAGAGTTAATCAGGAATAACGCCATACCTCAGTCTTGCGTTACGCCGGTTAAGTCTCTAGTGAGAACACGGCCGCAGCTTGATAAAAAAACATTCACTCAATACATTAAACTTCTCATTCAGCCAGCGGTGACCAAGAGCTCGTTCAGTGGGGAAAATTTTGCAGAGCGCTCTGAGAGCTTCGCAGAGCTGAAAATAGTTTCCCATACCAAAAGATATGTTTTGTTAGAGCGCTGCTATTTCGCGAAACATGTTTGGAGGTGACTCGCGAAAACAAAACATTGTTTTTAATCTGTGACGTAATTGCACGCAAAACATCATGTCACATAGGCATATGTTATGTCATAAGCGTAACATGCAAAGGATGCTGGGGGAAGTGCTCTTTTTAAACAGTTTCATTCGGTATAGAATAGTTTTGTTAGAGACCGTTCTAAAAGAGTGACCTACGTTTTGTAACTATTTTTTGCACCTCTTATCAAACATAAGGCTGGCCTGATTGTTATGCAGACAACGCACAGTGGTTGTTATTGAGTACTGCCATCTCTTGTCTACCTGTAGAACAATCACGCAATGATTTTCTGGCCAAATGAGGAGATCGATGCATTGAGGAAATTGTTTTATATTCAGCTAAGAGAGATTAGTCAATACTAGGCTTGTGCAATTATTGCTTTGAGTAATCACGATCGATTATTTAAGAATAATTGTTATTACTCAATTAATCAGCTTGGGTACAAATTACCCAGAGATAACAACAAAAGCGTATTAATGAACAAAGCTGCAATGGTGTTTAGAAATGTTAATTTGCAGGCCAAGAGAAGACTATTTTTGAAAATGTATCACTGAAATCCCTGACTTGATTCTTGAGCCAGTCATTCCAGTGATATATTTTCAAAAATAGTCTTCTCTTGGCCTGCAAATTAACATTTCTAAACACCATTGCAGCTTTCGTCATTAATATGCTTTTGTTGTTATGTCATGGCTACAAATGGAGATATTATTCAACTGAGCAAAATGTAATTTCGCTTCAAGAGATATATTTACCTCCCTAACACTATGATATTTCCTAAATATAGACCTTCACTCAATAACCCCAGAGTAAAAAAGATAAGTGCCCTTATTGGGCAGGTAGACAGGTTACAGTCAGCCAGATGCCGGCCCCATCCTGACGCATGCGCAGACTGTCACTGCCCCTTTCTTGACTATTGGGCTGAACTACAGGCATGTGCTCTTTTTTTTTCAATGCTTGTGTTTTATTACTACTTGCTTAGTTTTTGCTAAATTTTCTATCTAAAAGTTGTTGTAGAGTCTTGATTATCATGTCTGATCATCATATTCCATCTGAGGCCACTTCAGGACTGAGTTATCAGGTGATCTACACTACAATTATGTTTTAATTACGTCTTAATTATGCGGTGTCACCTATTTCCGTGACATGGTATAGATGTTATATGTGCCCAGAAAACTGGTAACTTTATTATCTGGCGCCATAAAATGCTAATATCTCCTTATGCTTGTGTCCACAGGTTCCTGTAAGGAGGTTTGTACACATCTAAAGAAGTTTGTCTCCACTATTTCCCTATAAATGTTAGGAAAAAAGACTGCCCAGAATGATATAGGCTCCCATAAGAGAGAGCTTGTTGTTCTGCCCTCTGGTCCCGCCCTTCCCGTTATAAGTTAGTGAGTGGTGACGAAGAGTGGTTGTCTGGTGGAGCTTCCATGAGCAGGACGTGGTGGTATGCTTTTGCTAAAGACGCAGGTAATCTAGTTATGCTTTATGGCTCTGTAAAATATTTGAAAATATTTGTGATTATTTGCTGCCAATATTTTTTCAGTCATACTGTTTATCTGTAACATTATCATGAGCTATTACTGTGTTCATTTACTGTGTAGTATGCTCTTGTATTTATACAATTCATCTTACACCTGGATGCTGTTCGTCTATTTCTATTTATGGATATTATGACATCATAATCAACCTTATTATTATTACTATCCACTGTGAGGCTGGTTGTTCATCTTTCTCACCGTCGTGTTTAGGCCTATAGGTGAATTTTTTCTCCTTTATGAGTTATTTAATTTATTTAATTATAAAAGAATCTTTAACCCACTGTCGTTGTCTTGTCCCTTTTTTCAGAAGCCTTCTGGTGTTGGTTGTAACCGCTCTTATCAAGCCCAAGTTTTCTCCTCACTTGTGTGTAAAATGTTCACCTCGTGGTCTATTATTAACATGTGATGTCTGTACACAGTGGGGGGGGGGGGGGGATGACTTATTCCCTGAACTCTTGTCATTACAGGCGAAGGATAAGGTGTCGGAGGAGAAGTGTGCGAAGAAGAGTGTAAGTGATAGGGTAAGATAAAGGTCTCTGTTTCTTCGGAAATGGAGTCTTTCAGGTTGGAAATGATGGGGGAGATGAAAAAGACAATAAAAGATTGTTGCTTCGCAGCATGCTCCCTGGGCCGAGTACTTTATTGTCTTCTTCATCTGCTTCCGAGCAGAAAATCGCCCACCGCTGATTCTGGTGTCCGTCGTGGTCTGAAAATGTTTCAGAATTAGTGGTGGCTTCAGTAGATCTTGGAAGAGCCGCCGACTTGCCAATGGATCCTGGAGCAGGTTTATATGATCATGGCAGCAGGATTGCCGCGCCATTAGATCGTGGACCGGGGCCGCTGGACACAGGCTCGTGCCTAGAGTGTCCACACCCGAAAGGTACCGCCACCTCTTATGGTACCTTGCCTGGCCAGCCCGGGTTAGCCCTCTTTGCTAGCCCAGAGGCAGTGTATGATGGCCAGGAGGAAGAGGATTTTCTGCTGGGTTCACCCGTTGAACCGTGGACATGGAAACGGAGAATCGTGCATCCCTCACGGGGAGCACGGCCAATTTTTTCCATGGAACTACTCCCGCAGGGGTAGCCTTCATGGCTCAAAGGATGGCCTGGGTTGGAGTGGATGACCACCGTTTCTGTATACGGCGGCTGGTCCGGGCCATGGTGTGGTGGATTACACTCTGCACGCTTCCATGGCGCCGGCTCATGGCTTTTCAGCCGTGGTGTAAGACATGCCTGCTCTCTCGGGCCTGTATGTTTTCCACGGCCTGCCAGGAGTATCCACGGCTTCAGCTACGTTTACACCTGATAGTTCTGTAGAGGATGATGAAGGCCTGTGCCTTGTCGAGCACTCACAGGTGGCCACAGAGGACTGGTCTGATGCGTGCCAATGGCTGGTAAGTGTTAGGTCAGAGCTCTTGTGTAGAACAGTCGGCAAGCCAGCATGACCAGCACCCATGGTTGGCTGGAAAGCCGGCAGTTACCGCTATGCCATCTCTGCCGTTAGCAGAACATATAGTTGATATGTTCACGGCGGCAGAGATGTCCATTAACCCTAATGGACCGCTTATGAAGCCCCCACCCCCCCCCCCTCCGTGATGTGGCGAGGCAGTGTATCATTGCTGGCCAATACCAGTCATACGGTACAATGCCCAAGCCGAGCGCTGATGATCACGCAGCGCTTGGCGAGGACACGCAGCCAGGCTCCCGTTTTAACGGGAGGCAGAGGAGAGCTCGAGAGCGTCCATAGCGGCGCATGTCTCACAGCTGTTATAGGGTGTAGTAACAGCGTCTGCATCGCACCAAGCAATCCCTGTCTCAGTTCAGAGAGCCATCCAGGATGGTATTAACCTAGCTCTGGATTGCATGACTAGGGCAGTGACTAGAAGTGGCAGGGTGAGACGCACATTTGCTGTAGATAATTTGTCCGTCTCAGGATTTGTACAACAGGCTGCTGTGGATGCCTATGTCAGGTCCTGGTCTCTCCAGGAGACAGTCACTCTAGTCAACAATCAGAGGGCGCTATATGAACAATTTGAGGTGCTTCGTAGGCTGCTGTGGATGCCTATGTCAGGTCCTGGTCTCTCCAGGAGACAGTCACTCTAGTCAACAATCAGAGGGCGCTATATGAACAATTTGAGGTGCTTCGTACTGTCCACAGCGGGGCCGAGGTGGCACTGGTCAGGTCAGGTCAGAGGCCAGCCACCGGCGCAGCATAGGTCATGGCCACACCAGCACCGGCCTGCAGTGGGGGGGGGGGGGGGCCCAGGCGCCTCAAGTGCAGGCAGCCGCCGGCACACGCCATAGTGCACAAGGATCTGGTTGTGGTAATCATGCCTGATGGGCCGATTTCCACAAGAACCAAACCAATGCTAGAACCAGAGACAGTCCCACTCTTGCACCGCTTATGTCCACCTCTCTCCCTAGGTGGACCTGTGAGAGGTCGATTGACCTTCCACAAGCAGGAGTGGGAGCGGTTAACCCAGGACCACTTAGTCTTGCGATGGCTTTCAGCCGGGTACCAGCCCGACTGGGCGATAGGCCCACCATCGCACCTGTCTCTGGTTCCAATCTGGATTCAAATTCCAAGAGATCCAGATCAACGGTTGTGTATAGAGGAAGAGATAAATTCCCTCATATAAAAAGGAGCAATTCAACTGGCGCAAAATTGCCCGGGCTTCTATTCAACAGTGTTTCTAGTGACAAAGAGCACTGGTGGGTGGAGACCAATTCTCAACCTCAAGCCATTGAACAACTTCATAGACACACCGAGTTTCAAGATGGAAACAGTCAAAATGGTGTTGGTGGGGTTGGAGAAGGGAATGTGGATGGCGTCAATAGATCTGAAGGATGCTTATTTCCACATTCCAATTGCGAAGAGTTTTCGTCAGTAACAGATTCGCATTCCAGGGCCGACAGTGGGAATTCAAAGTTTTACCGTTCAGAATTTCCACAGCTCCTCGGGTCTTCACCAGGGTGGTTCTTGCAATAACAGCATACCGCCGCAGGAGAATCATAGCAGTCCACACTTACATAGACGATTGGCTGTTAAAAGCACACAATCAGGAAAGTCTTGCAGCAAATCTGGAGATAGTTTTGAAAACTCTCACAGGCTTAGGCTGGGTAATAAACTTTCAGAAATCAGAGTTGACTCCATCCCAGAAGTTTGTTTACCTGGGAATGTTCTTCGATATAGAGATAGGGTATGTTTATCCTACTCAGGAGAGAGTAGAAACACGCATCTCAGTAATATAGTCAGTGTGCAACAGTCATCATGTATGGGCACGGGTTTACTTGAGAATGCTGGGGTTGATGGTTTCTCTGGAACCAGTCATTCCACAGGAGGCCTTGTGCAGGTGGCCTATCCAGTTATTTCTCATGACACAGTGGGCCCAGAGGACAGGTTTCCTGGACTCAGAGGTGTCAGTGTTGGAACCTCTTATTCACCACCTTCAATGGTGGATGAAGAGAGAGAATCTCCTGGCGGGTGTGATGCTCACCCCACCCTACCCTCATATAACGATGTACACGGATGCATCAATGGGGGGGGGGGGGACCTGGAAGAAGCCACAGTATCAGGGTTTTGGAATCTGGAACAGTCAGTCACAGAAACATATAAATCTACTGGAATTACGAGCAGTAGTTCTGGGCCTGGAACATTTCTTAAAAGAAAGTTCAGGGCAAGATTGTTCTAGTTCAACTCAACAGTAGTGACTTACATAAACCACCAGGACAGAACGAAGTCGCCCAGTCTCTGTATGATGACTTGGAAACTGCTTTGCTGGTGGTGTCTAGATCATATGAGCACCTTGAAGGCAGTTCGCACTCCGGGAAGGCTAAATCTGTTAGCAGACTCATTGAGCCGAAGGATGAGTGTTTTGCCTACGGAATGGCAACTAAATTAATGTGTGTCGGATCATCTGTTCGACCCCTGGGGGAAACCCCACATAGATTTGTTTGCAACAAACAAGAATGCGAAGATGACGACGTACGTCTCCGATTCCTGATCCAAGCGCTTACGCAACAGATGCGTTAACTATCAGTTTGGAGGGAATGTATGCATACGCATTCCCACCAGCAATCTTGATTCCAAAAGTTCTTCAGAAAATGAGACAGGAGGAGTGCCAAGTGCTTCTGATCACCCCAAATTGGCCACGCCGATCATGGTATACAGATCTGCTGAACCTTGTAGTCTGCAATCCGGTTCCTCTGCCTCTGATGGACAATATTATTTTCCAGGGTAAGTCCCTTCACAATAACCCATCAATGTTCTAATTGACTGCATGGCTGTTGTCAAGGAATCTAAAGTTAAGGAGGGCTTTTGTGAGCAAGCAGCCGTGTTTATGGCAAAAGCCAGAAGGGGGGTCAACTTCCAGAGTATATAACTATAAAATCAATAGATTTGCAGAATGGTGCTCAGAGATGTTAATCCAATGGATGCATCTATTCAGGTAGTAGCCAATTTCCTCTGTCACCTGTATGATGCCTATAGCCATTTCTCTGAAAAATGTTGACACTTAAAACTGTATTTCTAATTGCTGCGGTCTCTGCAAGACGGAGAAGCAAGATTCATGCTTTATCCGCAGAGGCAGACCGTTATGTTTGATCCTAATTCAAAAGCATGGTGTCCACTGTCCAGTCCACGCATTAAACAGGTACAAACAACGTACACAGGAATGGCGGACAGACCCATCCTCGTTATGGTTGTCATATTAACCCCATGGCAGGGCCTTAAAAGACACTATATCTAGGTGGATTGTGGAATGTATTCAATTTTGCCACAAATCCGCCACTGGGAAACAAGTTGACTTAGCCAAGGCTCACAGTGTTCATGGCGTAGTGGCTTCCACCCTGTTTAAAGGGGTGCCGGTGGATGACATTATGCCAGTAGCACAATGGCACTGTGAGTCAAGTTTTACTGACCATTACTTCTGTGACACCACTAATCCTCTTGCCTTATCGATATTCAAGATGATTAGGTGTATGTATTGTAGATAAGTTGCACTTGCTGTCTTCAGACAGTACACTTTAATTGTGGAAACGACCGCATATTCGTGTATCATATTTCCTTCACTGATGTGGACTGGATGGATACAGCTTACATGCATAAGGTCAGTACTGCCTTTTGTTGTTACATAATTTATTGTCATGATGTATTACCCGTATTTAACAAGAATGTAACTGTACCTGTGTATTATGTGGTTCATTTATTGACAGTATACGAAATGAAGTCTTTCATCTCGTGTCCTGTAGTACTTAGCACCAGTACTTAGAGAGCGTATGGGACATTGAGGTCATAGCTTCTTTCCCAAAAGGAGGGTGTGGGAGCACATTTGACATACGGTCATTACTCTCACCATTGGTTGTGTTATCCGATGTTCAAATCATTGCCTAATTGTGTGTCACACAATTTCAAATGTTAGTGCTTCATGCCCAAAAACGTGCACGGGATGAGCTGGTCTTTTGCCCTCGCCTCCTTCCCGCCGAATTCTTTTACAAATTCTGACACTATCATAGTGTTAGGGAGGTAAGTATATCTCTTGAAGTGAAATAAATGAAACGGATTTCTTTTTTCACGAGAGAGTAGTTATACTTACCTCCCTAACACAGACCCGGCCTCTGCCCCACAGAGGCTCGGTCTTCAGACTTTTAAGATGCATGTGTTTCCCAATAGTCAAGCTGAGGCAGTAACAGTCTGTGCATGCGCGAGGTTGGGGCCGGCATCCGGCTAACTGTCACCTGTCTACCTGCCCAATAAGGGCACCTATCTTTTTTAATCTGGGGTTATTGAGTAAAGGTCGATATTTAGGAAATATCATAGAGTGTTAGGGAGGTAAGTATAACTACTCTCTCGTGAAAAAAGAAATCCGTGATTTCATTTAATTTTCTTGACCGACCTCATTACAGAGTAATTAGAAGGTTGGAATTGAAATATTATTCATGATTATATAATTTTTAATCATCTATATTCATAGACACAGCTTTAAAAATAATCGGAATTTTCAATTTAATCAGGTAATCGCGCAAGTCTAATCAATACATTTGTTATAACACATACTAGGAAATAGTACTTTACATTCATTCTCAGCTTGATTAGTTTGTGGTATCCTACAATGTAGGATTTTGACATATCATAATCGCAACGGATCACAGTGAGCTGCTACTGCTTAAAATGAAATTCCATCATTATGGTACTGGCGGACAGATAAATTAACTGTAGCACTGACTAATGGGAGTCTGTCTCTGTGGCAGCATCTCATGTAGAGAAAGAAATTATAATATTGCAAGTATATGTACAAGATGTCACCGATGTGCAGGGGTGTAGAAACATAATTGGGGTGGGGGGGGGAATTCTTTTTTTGGGGGGGTGGCTAAAACCTAGGGGGCTCTATGGGGATAAACTGAGAGAGTCAAAACTTCCCACGCACCTCTGATTCAATTGAATTTTTTGAAATTTAATTGCTTTGAAACAATATTTTAATATCCTATGCAATGCTGAAAACTATAATATTGTCAGTTTTGTATTTGTGTCTTATTTACAGATGCTGGTGACTGTGTCTCGGAGTTCCTCAGTCGATGATTGTAAAGAAATCTGCAAGAAATATGGAGAGAATGCTCTGGATTGTCTCAAAGATCTGCCAAATTCTGAGGCTAAATCAGCTCTAAGAAACATTGTCAATGCCGTCACAATGGCACAGTAGTGAATAATGTATTTAACAGCCTACCTGTATAGTTTTCTGGAAATTGATAGTCAGGTAGTTTAGGGATCGATCCCAACACGAGCGAGGTGTGGGCGGAGCTTAGCTAGTGATGGGTGGGGCATAGCTAAAACTCCAAAAGGCCATTGTAATTAAATATCATTTTCCATAGTATGTGTGTGATCCTTCTATATCTACACACAGTGCATGATACAAAAATAACTCCCAACACAACTAACTATACCTTACAATAGCAAGATAGATATCTTAACAAATGATTGTTTATTTAACATCCATATGATAAAAGGTAGTTTCAAATAACTGAAATACAGCTTGCAACCGCATCTAGTGATAATCTACCATTCTTAAAGTTATCGTGCCATGATAAATAGAGAGATGGAATATTTGTTGATTTCTGTGCAATATAGGTAGCATGTACAAATGCCATATTCACTGCAACTATTAGATACTATATTATTATTGGCGAATATTAAAATTTTCACCAATATAACAAAGACCGTGACAGTTTTAGCCAAGCCCCACCCATCTTTGTCTAAGCTCCACCACACCTCTCTGGTGTTGGGATCTATTGATCTCTGAATGCCCTGACTATCAATTTCAAGAAAACTAAACATATTAGCTGTCAAATATTTTGAGACTAATTTGGCTGGGTCAAATTGGTTTCAAAATATTCAACAGAATGTTTATTAAATGGTAAAGCCATACAATTCATACAACCTGTTATACTATTTAAAAGCGTTAAAGATGGACTGTATTGAATCACTCATGACGTCATCCTACACGTTACCTAGCTGATTATGACGTCATATTATGAATGAATAAACTTGGAAAGGTCGATTGGATCCGTTAATCCGTCTGCCTGTTGGCATCCAATCATGTTTTAAGTTTTTGGTTTAGCTTCATGTATCGTCTTAAATCTTTGGAGGGGTGCACCCTAAAGGTACTATATATGGACACATGCTTCCCTATCGCCCAGGGATGGAGCACAATAATATTGAGGTCCATGAGCCCTGTGACCTGGGGATAAAACCTTTCCAATTAAGTTTTTGGTCTAACTCAACATGGCTTCTTATAACAGGATTGGCTCACTCTGTTTGGAGTAAACTTGGACAAATGCTTCCCTATATCAAGCTGATATAGCACAATAATATTGAGGTCATAGGTCAAGGTCACACTAACTTTGGTATAAAAAAAGGTTCAGTAAGTTTTTGGGTTTAGCTCAACATATCGTCTTATAATTCACGATTGGTTCAGCCTATTGGAACTAAACTTGGACACATGGTTACATATATCAACCGGAAACATCACAATCCTATTGAGGTCATAGTTCAAGGTGACTGATCTTTGTATAAAACTTATTTATTTTGGTTAAGTTTTTGGTTTAGCTCAACCTATTGACTTATATCTCAGAATTGGTTCACTCTACTTAAACTAAACTTGGCGGATGAAGCGCAATGATATTGAGCTCAAAGGTCAACGCCATTGTAACGTTTGTAGAAAATGTAATTTTTAAGTTAGTTTCGTCTGCTTAGCTCAGCTTGCCTTTATTACAGAATTGGTAAAATTATTGGAACTAAGCATTTAGTTACATCAGCCAGTAGGAGCAGCACAGACATTCACACTCTGTAGGTAAAGGGCATTGTGATCTTGATACAAATCTAGATTTACTATTTTAAAGATTTTCACCAATTTCCTGTCAGTGTAACCAGTCAATCTTGATTGTACAGGTGGAGATTTCTGAAATAACAGTTTTACAACTGATCACTTGTTAGCTATCTCTTGAAGTCTAAGCACAGGACGGCAGTTCATGCAATAGTCTCAGGATTGACACTTGATAGTGAGACTAAATATGGGAGTTAAGATTGTGTACATCCAGTCTCTATGGCCTAGTTTACGCATAAACTCATAGCATAGCTACTCTAGAGTTAATGAGCATGTGATCAGTTACCCTCAGTCTCTATGGCCGAGTTTACGCATAAACTCATAGCTACTCTAGAGTTAATGAATATGTGACCAGTTACCCTCAGTCTCTATGACTGAGTTTACGCATAAACTCATAGCTACTCTAGAGTTAATGAGCATGTGATCAGTTACCCTCAGTCTCTATGACTGAGTTTATGCATAAACTCATAGCTACTCTAGAGTTAATGAATATGTGACCAGTTACCCTCAGTCTCTATGGCCGAGTTTACGCATAAACTCATAGCTACTCTAGAGTTAATGAGCATGTGATCAGTTACCCTCAGTCTCTATGGCCGAGTTTACGCATAAACTCATAGCTACTCTAGAGTTAATGAATATGTGACCAGTTACCCTCAGTCTCTATGACTGAGTTTACGCATAAACTCATAGCTACTCTAGAGTTAATGAGCATGTGATCAGTTACCCTCAGTCTCTGACTGAGTTTACGCATAAACTCATAGCTACTCTAGAGTTAATGAATATGTGACCAGTTACCTTCAGTCTCTATGACTGAGTTTATGCATAAACTCATAGCTACTCTAGAGTTAATGAATATGTGACCAGTTACCCTCAGTCTCTATGACTGAGTTTATGCATAAACTCATAGCTACTCTAGAGTTAATGAGCATGTGATCAGTTACCTTCAGTCTCTATGACTGAGTTTACGCATAAACTCATAGCTACTCTAGAGTTAATGAATATGTGACCAGTTACCCTCAGTCTCTATGACTGAGTTTATGCATAAACTCATAGCTACTCTAGAGTTAATGAGCATGTGATCAGTTACCCTCAGTCTCTATGACTGAGTTTATGCATAAACTCATAGCTACTCTAGAGTTAATGAGCATGTGATCAGTTACCCTCAGTCTCTATGGCCGAGTTTACGCATAAACTCATAGCTACTCTAGAGTTAATGAGCATGTGATCAGTTACCCTCAGTCTCTATGGCCGAGTTTACGCATAAACTCATAGCTACTCTAGAGTTAATGAGCATGTGATCAGTTACCCTCAGTCTCTATGGCCGAGTTTACGCATAAACTCATAGCTACTCTAGAGTTAATGAATATGTGACCAGTTACCCTCAGTCTCTATGACTGAGTTTACGCATAAACTCATAGCTACTCTAGAGTTAATGAGCATGTGATCAGTTACCCTCAGTCTCTATGACTGAGTTTATGCATAAACTCATAGCTACTCTAGAGTTAATGAATATGTGACCAGTTACCTTCAGTCTCTATGACTGAGTTTATGCATAAACTCATAGCTACTCTAGAGTTAATGAATATGTGACCAGTTACCCTCAGTCTCTATGACTGAGTTTATGCATAAACTCATAGCTACTCTACAGTTAATGAGCATGTGATCAGTTACCTTCAGTCTCTATGACTGAGTTTACGCATAAACTCATAGCTACTCTAGAGTTAATGAATATGTGACCAGTTACCCTCAGTCTCTATGACTGAGTTTATGCATAAACTCATAGCTACTCTAGAGTTAATGAGCATGTGATCAGTTACCCTCAGTCTCTATGACTGAGTTTATGCATAAACTCATAGCTACTCTAGAGTTAATGAATATGTGACCAGTTACCTTCAGTCTCTATGACTGAGTTTATGCATAAACTCATAGCTACTCTAGAGTTAATGAATATGTGACCAGTTACCCTCAGTCTCTATGACTGAGTTTATGCATAAACTCATAGCTACTCTAGAGTTAATGAGCATGTGATCAGTTACCTTCAGTCTCTATGACTGAGTTTACGCATAAACTCATAGCTACTCTAGAGTTAATGAATATGTGACCAGTTACCCTCAGTCTCTATGACTGAGTTTATGCATAAACTCATAGCTACTCTAGAGTTAATGAGCATGTGATCAGTTACCCTCAGTCTCTATGACTGAGTTTATGCATAAACTCATAGCTACTCTAGAGTTAATGAGCATGTGATCAGTTACCCTCAGTCTCTATGGCCGAGTTTACGCATAAACTCATAGCTACTCTAGAGTTAATGAATATGTGACCAGTTACCCTCAGTCTCTATGACTGAGTTTATGCATAAACTCATAGCTACTCTAGAGTTAATGAGCATGTGATCAGTTACCTTCAGTCTCTATGACTGAGTTTACGCATAAACTCATAGCTACTCTAGAGTTAATGAATATGTGACCAGTTACCCTCAGTCTCTATGACTGAGTTTATGCATAAACTCATAGCTACTCTAGAGTTAATGAGCATGTGATCAGTTACCCTCAGTCTCTATGACTGAGTTTATGCATAAACTCATAGCTACTCTAGAGTTAATGAATATGTGACCAGTTACCTTCAGTCTCTATGACTGAGTTTATGCATAAACTCATAGCTACTCTAGAGTTAATGAATATGTGACCAGTTACCCTCAGTCTCTATGACTGAGTTTATGCATAAACTCATAGCTACTCTAGAGTTAATGAGCATGTGATCAGTTACCTTCAGTCTCTATGACTGAGTTTACGCATAAACTCATAGCTACTCTAGAGTTAATGAATATGTGACCAGTTACCCTCAGTCTCTATGACTGAGTTTATGCATAAACTCATAGCTACTCTAGAGTTAATGAGCATGTGATCAGTTACCCTCAGTCTCTATGACTGAGTTTATGCATAAACTCATAGCTACTCTAGAGTTAATGAGCATGTGATCAGTTACCCTCAGTCTCTATGGCCGAGTTTACGCATAAACTCATAGCTACTCTAGAGTTAATGAGCATGTGATCAGTTACCCTCAGTCTCTATGGCCGAGTTTACGCATAAACTCATAGCTACTCTAGAGTTAATGAATATGTGACCAGTTACCTTCAGTCTCTATGACTGAGTTTATGCATAAACTCATAGCTACTCTAGAGTTAATGAATATGTGACCAGTTACCCTCAGTCTCTATGACTGAGTTTATGCATAAACTCATAGCTACTCTAGAGTTAATGAGCATGTGATCGGTTACCTTCAGTCTCTATGACTGAGTTTACGCATAAACTCATAGCTACTCTAGAGTTAATGAATATGTGACCAGTTACCCTCAGTCTCTATGACTGAGTTTATGCATAAACTCATAGCTACTCTAGAGTTAATGAGCATGTGATCAGTTACCCTCAGTCTCTATGACTGAGTTTATGCATAAACTCATAGCTACTCTAGAGTTAATGAGCATGTGATCAGTTACCCTCAGTCTCTATGGCCGAGTTTACGCATAAACTCATAGCTACTCTAGAGTTAATGAATATGTGACCAGTTACCCTCAGTCTCTATGACTGAGTTTATGCATAAACTCATAGCTACTCTAGAGTTAATGAGCATGTGATCAGTTACCTTCAGTCTCTATGACTGAGTTTACGCATAAACTCATAGCTACTCTAGAGTTAATGAATATGTGACCAGTTACTCTCAGTCTCTATGACTGAGTTTATGCATAAACTCATAGCTACTCTAGAGTTAATGAGCATGTGATCAGTTACCCTCAGTCTCTATGACTGAGTTTATGCATAAACTCATAGCTACTCTAGAGTTAATGAGCATGTGATCAGTTACCCTCAGTCTCTATGGCCGAGTTTACGCATAAACTCATAGCTACTCTAGAGTTAATGAATATGTGACCAGTTACCCTCAGTCTCTATGACTGAGTTTATGCATAAACTCATAGCTACTCTAGAGTTAATGAGCATGTGATCAGTTACCTTCAGTCTCTATGACTGAGTTTACGCATAAACTCATAGCTACTCTAGAGTTAATGAATATGTGACCAGTTACCCTCAGTCTCTATGACTGAGTTTATGCATAAACTCATAGCTACTCTAGAGTTAATGAGCATGTGATCAGTTACCCTCAGTCTCTATGACTGAGTTTATGCATAAACTCATAGCTACTCTAGAGTTAATGAGCATGTGATCAGTTACCCTCAGTCTCTATGGCCGAGTTTACGCATAAACTCATAGCTACTCTAGAGTTAATGAGCATGTGATCAGTTACCCTCAGTCTCTATGGCCGAGTTTACGCATAAACTCATAGCTACTCTAGAGTTAATGAATATGTGACCAGTTACCTTCAGTCTCTATGACTGAGTTTATGCATAAACTCATAGCTACTCTAGAGTTAATGAATATGTGACCAGTTACCCTCAGTCTCTATGACTGAGTTTATGCATAAACTCATAGCTACTCTAGAGTTAATGAGCATGTGATCGGTTACCTTCAGTCTCTATGACTGAGTTTACGCATAAACTCATAGCTACTCTAGAGTTAATGAATATGTGACCAGTTACCCTCAGTCTCTATGACTGAGTTTATGCATAAACTCATAGCTACTCTAGAGTTAATGAGCATGTGATCAGTTACCCTCAGTCTCTATGACTGAGTTTATGCATAAACTCATAGCTACTCTAGAGTTAATGAGCATGTGATCAGTTACCCTCAGTCTCTATGGCCGAGTTTACGCATAAACTCATAGCTACTCTAGAGTTAATGAATATGTGACCAGTTACCCTCAGTCTCTATGACTGAGTTTATGCATAAACTCATAGCTACTCTAGAGTTAATGAGCATGTGATCAGTTACCTTCAGTCTCTATGACTGAGTTTACGCATAAACTCATAGCTACTCTAGAGTTAATGAATATGTGACCAGTTACTCTCAGTCTCTATGACTGAGTTTATGCATAAACTCATAGCTACTCTAGAGTTAATGAGCATGTGATCAGTTACCCTCAGTCTCTATGACTGAGTTTATGCATAAACTCATAGCTACTCTAGAGTTAATGAGCATGTGATCAGTTACCCTCAGTCTCTATGGCCGAGTTTACGCATAAACTCATAGCTACTCTAGAGTTAATGAATATGTGACCAGTTACCCTCAGTCTCTATGACTGAGTTTATGCATAAACTCATAGCTACTCTAGAGTTAATGAGCATGTGATCAGTTACCTTCAGTCTCTATGACTGAGTTTACGCATAAACTCATAGCTACTCTAGAGTTAATGAATATGTGACCAGTTACCCTCAGTCTCTATGACTGAGTTTATGCATAAACTCATAGCTACTCTAGAGTTAATGAGCATGTGATCAGTTACCCTCAGTCTCTATGACTGAGTTTATGCATAAACTCATAGCTACTCTAGAGTTAATGAGCATGTGATCAGTTACCCTCAGTCTCTATGGCCGAGTTTACGCATAAACTCATAGCTACTCTAGAGTTAATGAGCATGTGATCAGTTACCCTCAGTCTCTATGGCCGAGTTTACGCATAAACTCATAGCTACTCTAGAGTTAATGAATATGTGACCAGTTACCCTCAGTCTCTATGACTGAGTTTACGCATAAACTCATAGCTACTCTAGAGTTAATGAGCATGTGATCAGTTACCCTCAGTCTCTATGACTGAGTTTATGCATAAACTCATAGCTACTCTAGAGTTAATGAATATGTGACCAGTTACCTTCAGTCTCTATGACTGAGTTTATGCATAAACTCATAGCTACTCTAGAGTTAATGAGCATGTGATCAGTTACCCTCAGTCTCTATGGCCGAGTTTACGCATAAACTCATAGCTACTCTAGAGTTAATGAATATGTGACCAGTTACCCTCAGTCTCTATGACTGAGTTTACGCATAAACTCATAGCTACTCTAGAGTTAATGAGCATGTGATCAGTTACCCTCAGTCTCTATGACTGAGTTTATGCATAAACTCATAGCTACTCTAGAGTTAATGAATATGTGACCAGTTACCTTCAGTCTCTATGACTGAGTTTATGCATAAACTCATAGCTACTCTAGAGTTAATGAATATGTGACCAGTTACCCTCAGTCTCTATGACTGAGTTTATGCATAAACTCATAGCTACTCTACAGTTAATGAGCATGTGATCAGTTACCTTCAGTCTCTATGACTGAGTTTACGCATAAACTCATAGCTACTCTAGAGTTAATGAATATGTGACCAGTTACCCTCAGTCTCTATGACTGAGTTTATGCATAAACTCATAGCTACTCTAGAGTTAATGAGCATGTGATCAGTTACCCTCAGTCTCTATGACTGAGTTTATGCATAAACTCATAGCTACTCTAGAGTTAATGAATATGTGACCAGTTACCTTCAGTCTCTATGACTGAGTTTATGCATAAACTCATAGCTACTCTAGAGTTAATGAATATGTGACCAGTTACCCTCAGTCTCTATGACTGAGTTTATGCATAAACTCATAGCTACTCTAGAGTTAATGAGCATGTGATCAGTTACCTTCAGTCTCTATGACTGAGTTTACGCATAAACTCATAGCTACTCTAGAGTTAATGAATATGTGACCAGTTACCCTCAGTCTCTATGACTGAGTTTATGCATAAACTCATAGCTACTCTAGAGTTAATGAGCATGTGATCAGTTACCCTCAGTCTCTATGACTGAGTTTATGCATAAACTCATAGCTACTCTAGAGTTAATGAGCATGTGATCAGTTACCCTCAGTCTCTATGGCCGAGTTTACGCATAAACTCATAGCTACTCTAGAGTTAATGAGCATGTGATCAGTTACCCTCAGTCTCTATGGCCGAGTTTACGCATAAACTCATAGCTACTCTAGAGTTAATGAATATGTGACCAGTTACCCTCAGTCTCTATGACTGAGTTTACGCATAAACTCATAGCTACTCTAGAGTTAATGAGCATGTGATCAGTTACCCTCAGTCTCTATGACTGAGTTTATGCATAAACTCATAGCTACTCTAGAGTTAATGAATATGTGACCAGTTACCTTCAGTCTCTATGACTGAGTTTATGCATAAACTCATAGCTACTCTAGAGTTAATGAGCATGTGATCAGTTACCCTCAGTCTCTATGGCCGAGTTTACGCATAAACTCATAGCTACTCTAGAGTTAATGAATATGTGACCAGTTACCCTCAGTCTCTATGACTGAGTTTACACATAAACTCATAGCTACTCTAGAGTTAATGAGCATGTGATCAGTTACCCTCAGTCTCTATGACTGAGTTTATGCATAAACTCATAGCTACTCTAGAGTTAATGAATATGTGACCAGTTACCTTCAGTCTCTATGACTGAGTTTATGCATAAACTCATAGCTACTCTAGAGTTAATGAATATGTGACCAGTTACCCTCAGTCTCTATGACTGAGTTTATGCATAAACTCATAGCTACTCTAGAGTTAATGAGCATGTGATCAGTTACCTTCAGTCTCTATGACTGAGTTTACGCATAAACTCATAGCTACTCTAGAGTTAATGAATATGTGACCAGTTACCCTCAGTCTCTATGACTGAGTTTATGCATAAACTCATAGCTACTCTAGAGTTAATGAGCATGTGATCAGTTACCCTCAGTCTCTATGACTGAGTTTATGCATAAACTCATAGCTACTCTAGAGTTAATGAATATGTGACCAGTTACCTTCAGTCTCTATGACTGAGTTTATGCATAAACTCATAGCTACTCTAGAGTTAATGAATATGTGACCAGTTACCCTCAGTCTCTATGACTGAGTTTATGCATAAACTCATAGCTACTCTAGAGTTAATGAATATGTGATCAGTTACCCTCAGTCTCTATGACTGAGTTTATGCATAAACTCATAGCTACTCTAGAGTTAATGAATATGTGACCAGTTACCCTCAGTCTCTATGACTGAGTTTACGCATAAACTCATAGCTACTCTAGAGTTAATGAGCATGTGATCAGTTACCTTCAGTCTCTATGACTGAGTTTATGCATAAACTCATAGCTACTCTAGAGTTAATGAATATGTGACCAGTTACCCTCAGTCTCTATGACTGAGTTTATGCATAAACTCATAGCTACTCTAGAGTTAATGAGCATGTGATCAGTTACCCTCAGTCTCTATGACTGAGTTTACGCATAAACTCATAGCTACTCTAGAGTTAATGAGCATGTGATCCGATACCCTCGGGTAGATGACAGCGTGCATGTGATCAGTTACCCTCGGGTAGATGACAGCATGCATGTGATCAGTTACCCTCGGGTAGATGACAACGTGCATGTAATCAGTTACCCTCGGGTAGATGACAACGTGCATGTGATCAGTAACCCTCGGGTAGATGACAGCATGCATGTGATCAGTTACCCTCGGGTAGATGACAACATGCATGTGATCAGTTACCCTCGGGTAGATGACAACGTGCATGTGATCTGTTACCCTCCGGTAGATGACAAAGTGCATGTGATCAGTTATCCTCAGGTAAATAGCAACGTGCATGTGATCACTTACCCTCGGGTAGATGACAACATGTATGTGATCTGTTACCCTCGGGTAGATGACAGCGTGCATGTGATCAGTTACCCTCGGGTAGATGACAGCGTGCATGTGATCAGTTACCCTCTGGTAGATGACAGCGTGCATGTGATCAGTTACTCTCGGGTAGATAGCAACATACATGTGATCTGTTACCCTTGGGCAGATGACAACGTGCATGTGATCAGTTACCCTCGGATAGATGACAATGAGCATGTGATCTGTTACCCTCGGGTAGATGACAACATGCATGTGATCTGTTAACCTTGGGCAGATGACAACGTGCATGTGATCTGTTACCCTTGGGTAGATGACAATGAGCGTGAGATGAGTTACCCTCGGGTAAATGACAATGAGCATGTGAACTGTTACCATCGGGTAGATGACAACGTGCATGTGATGAGTTACCCTCGGGTAGATGACAATGAGCATGTGATCTGTTACGCTCGGGTAGATGACAACTTGCATGTGATCAGTTACCCTCGGGTAGATGACAACATGCATGTGATATGTTACCCTCGGGTAGATGACAATGTGCATGTGATGAGTTACCCTCGGGTAGATGACAATGTGCATGTTATCTGTTACCCTCGGGTAGATGACAATGAGCATGTGATCAGTTACCCTCGGGTAGATGACAATGTATATGTGATCAGTTATCCTCGGGTAGATGACAATGTGCATGTGATGAGTTACCCTCGGGTAGATGACAATGAGCATGTGATCAGTTACCCTCGGGTAGATGACAACGTATATGTGATCTGTTACCCTCGGGTAGATGACAATGAGCATGTGATGAGTTACCCTCAGGTAGATGACAATGAGCATGTGATCTGTTACCCTCGGGTAGATGACAATGAGCACGTGATAAGTTACCCTCGGGTAGATGACAACATGCATGTGATCAGTTACACTCGGGTAGATGACAATGTGCATGTCATCAGTTACCCTCGGATAGATAACAACATGCATGTGATCAGTTACCCTCGGGTAGATGACAATGTGCATGTGATCAGTTACCCTCAGGTAGATGACAACATGCATGTGATCTGTTACCCTCGGGTAGATGACAACGTGCATGTGATCAGTTACCGTTAGGTAGACGACAACATGCATGTGATCAGTTACCCTTGGGTAGATGACAACATGCATGTGATCTGTTACCCTCGGGTAGATGACAGCGTGCATGTGATCAGTTACCCTCGGGTAGATGACAGCGTGCATGTGATCAGTTACTCTCGGGTAGATAGCAACATACATGTGATCTGTTACCCTTGGGCAGATGACAATGAGCACGTGATAAGTTACCCTCGGGTAGATGACAACATACATGTGATCAGTTACCCTCAGATAGATGACAACATGCATGTGATCTGTTACCCTCGGGTAGATGACAATGTGCATGTCATCAGTTACCCTCGGATAGATAACAACGTGCGTGTTATGTTACCCTCGGGTAGATGACAACATGCATGTGATCAGTTACACTCGGGTAGATGACAATGTGCATGTCATCAGTTACCCTCGGATAGATAACAACATGCATGTGATCAGTTACCCTCGGGTAGATGACAATGTGCATGTGATCAGTTACCCTCAGATAGATGACAACATGCATGTGATCAGTTACCCTTGGGTAGATGACAACATGCATGTGATCTGTTACCCTCGGGTAGATGACAACGTGCATGTGATCAGTTACCCTCGGGTAGATGACAACATGCATGTGATCAGTTACCGTTAGGTAGACGACAACATGCATGTGATCAGTTACCCTTGGGTAGATGACAACATGCATGTGATCTGTTTACCCTCGGGTAGATGACAATGAGCATGAGTTGACATACTTATTTACATTGATTTCAATACAAACGCGTGACCTACTTGACTTACCCTGTTTCATAGGTGGGTAGCCTCGGGGTAGGTACTAGAATATGTACCGCACTCTTGCCATTTATGCGCTACTCTAGTAACTCGAGTAGCTACTCTACTAGGGGCACAATCTCTGCTAATGAAATTAATTTTTATACACCCGTGATGGTGTCTGTCTGTCTGTTAGCAAATATGTCCGCGCCATATCTCAGTTTTTAATTTATGTTTGAAATTTTTGTTTCAGTGGACATGTTAGGTAGAGATGATGTAGATGATGTGTCAATTTTGCTTCAGCAAGATGTGTCCATATTTGTGAGAGTTATCCCCCCTAAAATGCTTAAAATGTGTGAATAATTTCGAGTCCTGGCCATATCTCAAAAGGTTTTTAATGTACTTTTGAAATTTCTTTCATGATTTTGTTTCAGTGAGATCCACCCGTATTTGTGAGAGTTATCCCCCTAAATAGTAAAATTCATAAAAATCTATTTATCCAGGCCAGATGTCAGAGAATTCTGAACCGACATTTGAAATTCCTTTTCTAGTGGACATTTAGGTAAAGACAGTGTCCTGATTCTGTTTCGGTGAGATCTGTCCATATTTGCCATAGTTTTAAATTAATCAGACGGGTGTATTAAGCCCGGTTAGGCGGTGCTCTTGTTTAGAATTGTGGCCTATTTCAACTGGGATTGGGTTGTTTTTTTAGTTTGGGGATGATTTACATCCAGTTTATGCTTTTAAGCTCACATTTGGACCAAGATAGATTATGGCATGGTGACCATCAGGCATCCATTTGGCAGTCATTCATCTGGCAGCTTTTGATTTAAAATGCTACTCATCTTGGCAGATTTGAACAAAATTTGACTGGAAGGACCTTAGTATGGTAGGTTTCAAAACCTTGGCCATCTTGGATATTCCAAAGGTTTCCAGAAATACTGCTGTAGACCAGTCAAATTAGTTTCAAAATATTCAATAGATAGTTGAGTAAATAGTAAATACATACAATTCGTGACGGACTAATCACTAATAATCACAGAGCTAGATACATGTACGTCATTCATTATGCATTATGATTCTGATGTTCAGACTATGTATGACGTAATTGGTTATGACGTCATATACTTGAGTGACAGGTCAGATCTATCCACTGACCACACTTGGGTTTGTCACCCGGGCACACACAGCATTGACCACACTTGTGTTTGTCACTCGGGACCATACAGCATTGACCACACTCCTGTTTGTCACTCAGGAACATACAGCATTGACCACACTCGTGTTTGTCACCTGGGAACATACAGCATCGACCACACTCGTATTTGTCACTCCGGAACATACAGCATTGACCACTCGTGTTTGTCACTCGGGAGCATAAAGCATTGACCACACTCGTGTTTGTCACCCGGGAGAGAACACAGCATTGACCACACTCATGTTTGTCACTCAGGAACATACAGCATTGACCACACTCGTGTTTGTCACTTGGGAACATACAGCATTGACCACACTCATGTTTGTCACTCAGGAACATACAGCATTGACCACACTCTTGTTTGTCACCCGGGAGCACAGCAATGACCACACTCATGTTTCAGCATTGACCACACTTGTTTCAGCATTGACCACACTTGTGTTTGTCACCCGGGAGAGAGCATACAGCATTGACCACACTCGTATTTGTCACTTGG
Organism: Chaetoderma sp. LZ-2023a; assembly: GCA_034401795.1. Lineage (NCBI taxonomy): Eukaryota > Metazoa > Mollusca > Caudofoveata > Chaetodermatida > Chaetodermatidae > Chaetoderma > Chaetoderma sp. LZ-2023a. The sequence goes on from CM067374.1 coordinate 136,163,231, forward strand.
GAACATACAGCCATTGACCACACTCGGGTTTGTCACCCCCGGGACAGAGCATACAGCATTGACCAGACTCGTGTTTGTCACTTCGGAACATACAGCCATTGACCACACTCGTGTTTGTCACTCAGGAGCATACAGCATTGACTATACTCATGTTTGTCACCCGGGAGAGAACACACAGCATTGACCACACTCGTAATTGTCACTTGGGAACATACAGCCATTGACCACACTCGTGTTTGTCACTCAGGAGCATACAGCATTGACCACACTCGTGTTTGTCACCCGGGAGAGAACACACAGCATTGACCACACTCGTGTTTGTCACTTCGGAACATACAACCATTGACCAGACTCATGTTTGTCACTCGGGAGCTTAAAGCATTGACCAGACTTGTGTTTGTCACTCAGGAGCATAAAGCATTGACCACACTCATGTTTGTCACTCGGGAACATACAGCATTGACCACACTCGTGTTTGTCACCCGGGAACATACAGCATTGACCACACTCGTGTTTGTCACTCGGGAGGGAGCACACAGCAATGACCACAGCTATACCTCGACCACACAATGTTACACATGAGAATATTTTTTATTTTAAATACATGTGATGTTTAATGTCATTATAATATAAACTTTATAATCTCATCTTATGACAACATAATGAATAAATTCTATAATGGAAAATAGACTCGACACAAAATTTAAGTATTTAATGATGAGGATTAATGAGAAATCTTGAACAATAATAATAACAGCAACAATGAAGGTATCCAGTTTTAGCTATGCCCCGCCCATCTCTAGCTATGCCCCGCCCATCGCTAGCTAAGCTCCACCCACACATTGCACGTGTTGGGATTGACCGATCCCTGTACTCTCAAGCTGTTGAATATTTTGTAATTAATTTGACGGCCCAGTCAAATTAGTTTCAAAATATATTCAACTGCATGTTTATGAGAGACATAATTTGTACAGCACGCTTAGTCCGTCATCAATTAAGCGTTCATGACGAACTTAACATTCATGATGTAATTGATTATGACATCATCCTACACGTCACGTAGTTAAATTTTGACATCATATGATTGTTGGATAAACTAGAATCCTCCATTGATAAGCAACAAATTCATGTACATAACAATTGAAACTATGGTACATAGCAGACACTGAATAACGCTCAGTAACACAATTCAAGCTATGGTACATAGCAGACACTGAAGCACGCTCAGTAACACAATTCAAACTACGGTACTTAGCATGACACTGAAGCACGCTCAGTAACACAATTCAAACTATGGTACATAGCAGACACTGAATCGCCATCAAACCCCGGTACACAGCTGGCACTGAATCAGTAACAGTAACACAATACACCTTTCCCACACTGACGTCATTATGCCGGGATTCCCCTAAATCAACAGCAAAACAGCTGGCTGGTAACAAGAAGCTGGCCCGCATTGAGTTACTATTGCACTACAATACACTGCAGTTTAAACCGTTCCTATGATAAACTAAAATTACTATATTAATTAAGTCATACATCATTGGAAAGCGCATTCAATTGTCTAAACATTAATGCATTATTTTTTGTTTTTGTAAATCTTATTGGGTAATTTGCATATATAAAATAGACCATTATACCCAAGTTCATTAAATCAAGTGCACAATAGGGGAGTTTTAAAAATTATCAACTGTATTAAATTTTACAAAACTAAAAACGAATACATAAACGTATAGAAAATTGGCTTACCTTTCCATTGATGTATGACTTCAATAATATTATGAAATTAGTTCTTCATATAAACTGCTTAAAGTGCGTTGTATCCGATTCCAATAGTAAAGTAATGCTGTTTGCGCGTCGGCTATCACCGTCACCAGCCAGAAGTGGTATGCGCGATGCATTCCGGGAAGGTATTTCCTAAAATACGCTAATGTGGGAAAGGTCTATTCAAACTACGGTACATAGCAAACACTAAATCACACTCAGTAACACAATTCAAGCTGTTGTACATGATAGACACTGAATCACGCTCTGTAACACAATCCAGACTTTGTACATGTAAGTATTTCAATGATCAAAATAGAATAAATCTTTGTTTAGTGAATGTCTATATTTGTAAGCCAAGAGAATACTTTTTTAATTTACCACTGGAACAACTGGCTGAAAATATTAAATAGTTTCCCTGGTAAGTTGTCTGAGAATTGAGACGCCAGAACTTCCAACAGGTAAAGTGTTAACTGTCAAGATGCCACAAAGCGGCCTCTGTACTGGTTTTGAATAATGTCCATTTGCAGACCAAGAGATTGAAGAAGACTATTTTTGAAAATTTACCACTGGACTGACTGACTCGCTAATCAAGCTAATCATTCCAGCGCTAAATTTTTAAAAATAGTTGTCTTTTGGCCTGCAAATGGACATTCAAAAAGCAAATATTTTTTGATTTTTTTTTTAACAAATTTCGTCATTAAAGGGTTAAACAAAGAGAATGAGCTTTGCTCACAACTGAGATTCATTATCCTCTAAAAATATTCTGTTGACTATTTTGAAAACAATTTGACTGGAAGTTGTTGCTGCCTTATTGATATGCTAAGATCTTGTGATTGAAGGGGTTAATGATAAACTACAACTACAATTATTGATAAGAAATACATTCAATTCTACTTACTTTCATAAAACAACGACACATTTGTCCAATGAGATATTTTTCAATCGTGCCGCCATGAATTTAAAATGTTAAAACAGCTTTAAAACAATCCTTTGAAAAATTATTGGTTTTGTGTTGTAGCTTTTGATCCCAAAATTGGCATACAAATTTGCGACGCTTCCAACCAACTTTGGAAAAAATCCTTCAGTACAACCAGAATTATTTTTAAATGTCTTAAGAACAACAATAAGCACTCGCATAAACCTTGGCATCTAGCGATGTTGCTAAAATGTTCGCTTTTCTTTTCTAATAGAAAGTAGGACAGAACCCTAAAAAGTATGACATTAGTACTACAGATCTGTAACAAGAAAATAAGAAACTTGTCATTTGTTAGTTGGCTTTCTTTGCCTTCAACATCGCATCCCAGATTGATAGATATGTCTATTGCCTTATATACACCTGTGCAAAAGTTAAGCACCAGCAAAAACAATAGAACGTAGAAACATGATGGTACAACTAGGCTGCCATACTTTTTGTCCCCGCGTTAGCTGACATAATTCCAAGTACGAAATGCACATGCATGCATGACTTCACGCCGCTTGATGTCCGTGCGTGGCGGGAAACAGCACACGTGTTCAGTTATGTAAAAGTCCAGTTTGAGGTGTAGAACATTACATACAGATTTAGGCGACAAGATTAGGAATTTTGTGTTCATGACCGTGGTTTATTTGTACAGAGAGAATTAGCTCTTGATTGTGAACCGCTATGGCAAGACGAAGGTTAAGTGATCGTGTGAAATGGCAAATCATAGGCATGCATACTACTGGTATGTCATGCAGAGAGATTGGCAGACAGCTGAACATTAACCATACTCTAATCAGTCGTTTGATTGCAAAACATGGGCAAACTAACGAGGTGAAGGACAGGCCTAGATCTGGAAGACCGAAGAAGACTACTGCCCGTGATGATCGAGCCCTAGTACGCCTTGTTAGGAGATCTCCATTCACCAACAGCAGAGTGCTCAGCCAGCAATGGGAAACGCGCAATAGAGTGTCAATGTCTACCGTCAAAAGGAGACTGTATGCTGCTGGCATGAAAGCTAGGAGACCTGTCAGACGTCCTCTCCTCACTGCACACCACAAAGAGGAGCGTCTGAGGTGGTGCAACGAAAGAAGACACTGGAACATGAGATCCTGGAGACGGGTACACTGGTCCGATGAAAGTCGGTTCCTGCTTCATGCCACAGATGGTCGAACTCGTGTATGGAGGTCCAGACGCACGGCGTACGACCAACGTAACATCATGGAAGAAGTTCCATTTGGTGGAGGTTCCGTTATGATATGGGGGTGTATCTCATTTGATTGTAAGCTGGATCTGTTGACTGTACCTGGAACACTAAATGGACACAGATATCAAGATTCCATACTGGATAGAGTTGTGGTCCCTCATTTTGTAAATCATGCACCTGGAACCCACCCTATATTCATGGATGACAACGCCCGACAACATCGTGCTAGAGCTGTGCATGAATACCTCCGCCAGAATGCCATCGAAACCCTACCATGGCCAGCAAGGAGCCCTGACATGAACCCTATTGAGCATATCTGGGACATTCTGGGAAACATGGTGAGAAGGAGGGATCCTTCTGTGCAGAACCTACAGGAATTAACAGACGCACTCCATCTTGAATGGCAACGAATACCACAATGGCGTATCAGTCGGTTGGTGACCAGCATGAGACGTCGTGTCCAGGCCGTCATCCAGGCACAAGGTGGATATACCCGGTATTAATAATGACAGTCTCAAACTCGTGCACAGATGTTAAACTTCGTTTTCAGACACCATTAATGACAATCTAGCCACGTGTGTCAACTGTAGGGCAATAGTTGTCAGTTGTGTCAACGTAACCATATTCAGGCCTCGTTTTCAAGTTCCAACAAAAACATACAGTGTTTCCCCACCATCATAATCAGCATTCCTCTAGTTGCATTATTACCTCTTGCACTAAGATGGATGGGTACATAAATGTTTATGCTATTGCTTTCTTCATAGCACATGAATATACCCTCGCATGTGCGTAAAAATAGGGTGGTGCTTAACTTTTGCACAGGTGTATATAATAATATGCATCAGATTTTCAAAGAATAAAACTGATGAAACACGTGTGCATAATACATGTAAGAATGTACATTTCCAGTTTTAGCTATGCCCCGCCCACCTCTAGCTAAGCTTAACCCACACCTGGGATCGATCGATCCCAGATCTCCCTGACTTTCAATTTCCAGAAAGCTATACAGATAAGCGGTTAAATATTTTAAAACTAATTTGACTGGGCACTGTTGCTGCCTATGGCAGCAACAGCGCCCAGTCAAATTAGTTTCAACAGAATATTTATTACATAGTAAAGACATACAATTCGTAAAACAACGCATAGTCCATCTTCAATTATGCATTCGTGACGTACTTATCTATGCCATTCATGACATGATTTATTATGATGTCATTCTATATGTCACAAAGTTAATTATGATGTCATATGATGGTTGGATAAAGTGGAAAGGTTCATTGAGAATATATATTCTGTTTCTTTCGGAATTTATGTATTTTAACCTGTGTTATAGCAGCTGATATATTCTAAATGTTTTATTCGTAAATACGGATTTAAATAACTTTGCATAGTTTGGTTTGTTGTAGCGTACTTCATTGCAGAATCGTGGTGTACTATTGCGAACCAGGCCCTCCTCAACCTTACCACTATCTGGAATCTGTAAAGGAACACAATGGAACAAAATGAGTTTAAATAGTGTCTATAGTGGACACTGGATTTGGAAGTAAAAAGCTAGTGGTTCATTAAGACATGTGGTTCTTTAAGACAAGTCGTTCTTTAAGGGGTGTGGTTCATTAGGACAGGTGGTTCATTAGAACTTTAACACTCATATCAGTCAAAAACGGCTTCTACAGTGGTCTTGAGAAATGTCCATTTGCTGACCAAGAGAGGAGTATTTTTGAAAATTTACCACTAGAATGACTAGCCAGTCATTCGTGGTAAATTTTCAAAAATACTCTCTTGGTCTGCAAATGGAGATTTTTTGAGAAAATTTAAATCTTCTTGAACAAATTCAAGGTTTAAAGGATTAAGACAGATGGTTCCTTCCAACAGGTTGTTCTTTAAGACAGGTGGCTCTTTAAGGCAGGTGGTTCTTTACGGAAAGTGGTTATTTAAGTTGTGTGGTTCTTTAATACATGTGGTTCTTTAATGCAGGTGGTTCTTTAAGGCAGGTGGTTGTCCAATACATGTGGACCTTTAAGACAGGTGTTCCCTCTGGCATGTGGTTCTTTAGGACAAATGGTTCTCCAATACATGTGGTTCTTTAAGACATGTGGTTCTTTAAGACAGATGTTCCTGTTGTCAGATGGCTCTTTAATACAGGTGGTCCCTTCCAACATGTGGTTCTTTAATACAGGTGGTCCCTTCCAACATGTGGTTCTTTAAGACAGGTGGCCCCTTCCAAAATGTGGTTCTTTAAGACAGGTGGTTCTTTAAGGCAAATGAGTTGTATTACTTTAACACTTTCACCAGTGAATTCCACATATCTCACTTTCAGAGCACCCACACAGTTAATCATTTTGAAATTAATTTCCCTGGAGGCCGTTAGGCAGCAATGGTTTCCAGGCAAAATAATGTCCAAATTTTCAACACAAATTGTTTTATATCAGAGTATATTTTTTCCGAGATTTGTAAGTGAAAGGTTTAACCCTTTAAAGGTCAAACTAGCCTCTGCCATGGTCTTGAGAAATGTCCATTTGCAGGTCAAGAGACTTTTTTGTAAATTTTCAAAAATAATCTCTTGGCCTGCAAATGTAAATTCGGGCAATTAACAGTTAACAGGTTAGTTGTCTCCAGCATGCGGGGGGGGGGGGGGGGGGGGGGGGGGGGGGGGGGGTGTAATGCTGTGCTATGATGACCATACATACCATGCCATTATCAACATCAATGATATCAGGAAGACGACAGCCGTCAGAATTTGCGAGACATATGCTGTCCTCGAGGATGATGTAATGAGTATCGTATTTCTTCAGGATTTCATAAATGTCTTGAGCCGAGCGCTTGCCATACATCTGATACAGCTGTAACATACCATACAGAGATCAACACAGAGATATGTTTGCCAAACAAGAGTCCACATTGGCCTGAGATCTACAGATATCTAGGGAACTTAACCCTTTAACAATCAAATTTATTTTAAAAATTTCAATTTTCGCATAGAAAATGTTCATTTGCAGACCAAGAGAAGACTATTTTTGAAAATTTAGCCAGTCATTCCAGTGGTAAATTAAAAAAAAAAAGTTGGTCTGCAAATGGACATTTGTCAAGACCACTGTACAAGCCATTTTTGGCTGATATGAGTGTTAAAGGGTTAACCCTTTCATGACGAACCCGGCCCAAACTGGCCTCTACAGTTCTCTCGAGAATTGTCCATTTGCAGGCCAAAAGTAGACTATTTTTGAAAATTATACCACTGGAATGACTGGCTCGATAACTGAGCCACTCATTCCAGTGGTCAATTTTCAAAAACAGTCTCTTGGCCTGCAAATGGACATTTATTAAGCAAAATGTCTTAATTTTCTTGACAAAATTTAGACATTAAAGGGTTAAACTGAATTAAATTTGTGAGGCCCACTGATATGAAACTACATATAGCCTTAGTTTGACATCTATCAATATCTTGCTTTCTTTTAGCTATGCCACGCACATCTCTAGCTAAGCTCCACCAACACGGCAATTTCCAGAAAACTACATGTAAGCTGTTGAATATTTTGAAACTAATTTGACTGGGCCCAGTCAAATTAATTTCAAACTATTCAACAGCAGGTTTATTAAACAGTAAGGACATACAATTCGTACAACAGCGCTTAGTCCATCATCAATTAAGTGTTCGTGACGAACTTAGCTACGTCAATCATGGTGTAATTGATTATGACGTCGACCTACACATCAATTACTTCATTATGATTGATGATGGATAAACTGGATTCTTCCATTGTGAGGCAAATTCATCACAAAATATTCCCCAGCATTCATGTGTGCCTGTCCTGATTCCAGACTTTTCAGCCTTTCAAATGTGAATGGTTGATCAACAATAATTGCGATATATGGCAGCTTTGTCAAAAATGTCAAAAATCTGACAAGCCAACTTACTGACAGACAAACAAACTCATCCTAATAGATCTTTCAGGAGTAATTACGTCATATGACATCTTAATCAGCTAAGCGGCATGTAAGATGACGTCATAATCATTACCTATAGGTATCACTCAATCAGGCTAATAGGGTCATCAATTTCCTGACTTGAAGTCTACCAGCAACTTCCCAGTCAGCAGACAGTCATAAAAGGCCATAATCATTACATCATATATGATTCTATTAGGCCCGTCTTTAACTCTTAATAGTCCGACACGTTGTAAGAATTGTATGTCTCTACTATTTAATAAACATGCTGCTGAATATTTTGAAACTGGCAGCAACAGCACCCAGTCAAATTAGTTTCAAAATATTCAACAGTACCTGTAGTATTCTGGAAATTGATAGTCAGGAAGTTCAGAGATCGACTGATCCCAACATGAGCGAGGTGTGGGTGGAGCTTAGAGATGGGCAGGGCATAGCTAACAAGAGGCCCAAGGGGCCTGTGTCGCTCACCTGGAGCTTTATGCATTTTTGTCACAATTGTTGGTGGGTAGTTTCGTAGTCTTCTAAATGAGTTCGTGGACATTTTTGCTAATATGACCGACAAACATGCTACATTTTGATTGGTCCACTGCAGCCATGTTTCTGACGTAGCACCTTCCCTTGAAAAAACTTTAATGGCACTCAGTGCCTAATCATATCTCCCAAATTTCGGCCCAATCCGCTCAGTGGTTCTGGAGTGGTTTTGGGAAAAATTTGGTTATCCAAGATGGCCACCAAATCATTTGGCCAATCAAGTTCCCTTGAACAAACTTGGTGCAGCTCTTTCCCTAAATGATATTTCGTGCATTTTGAATTGATCCCCCAAGCGGTTTTGGAGAAGATCTTTAAAGACATTTTAAATCGGCCAGTTTTTTTGACGGATCAACTTCTCTTGAACAAACTTTAATGGCCCTTATTCCTTAATCATATATTACAAATTTCGGCCTGGACGCTTCAGCGGATCTGGGGAAGGAGTCGTTTTTGCGAAAACGAGGTCATCCAAGATGGCCGCTGAACCATTTAGTCAATCAAGTTCCCTTGAACAAACTTGGGACCGCTCTTACCATAGATCATATTTCATGAAGTCTGAATTGATCCCTCGAATGGTTTTGGAGATTTTTAAATACATTTCTAAAAATCAGCCAAAATCCAAGATGGCCACCAGCCAAATTGGATTCGTTTGAACAAAATGGAATCTCTATGCCCTAAGGATGCTTCCTGCCATATATAATTCAAATCGGCCCAGTAGTTCTCGAGAAGACATTTTAAATTTCCCATTGCTTTAGTATGGAAGCTTTTGGCGGGAAACTGATCCAAGATGGCCCCCAAACCGTTTATCCGACAATTTCGAAAATTGCAAATGTGAGATCAGAATACCCAAAAACACATATAAAACCAATTTCGGCCTCAAAATCCATCAAATAAAAAATCCAATATGGCCGTCAAACAAGCTACATTTTGATTGGCCCACGGCGGCCATGTTTTTTGATGGAGCAACCTCTCTTGAACATACATTAATGGCCCTTAGTCCCTAATCATATCTCCCAAATTTTGGCCTGATCCATTCAGCGGTTCTGGAGAAGTTGTTTTCGGGAAAGCTAGGTCATCCAAGATGGCTGCCGAACCATTCGGTCAATCAAGTCATCTTGAACAAACTTGGCTTACCTCTTTGCCTAGATGAGGTTTCATAAGTTTTGAATCGATTCCCCAAGCCGTTTCGGAGAACAAGATTTTTAAAGACATTTCCAATCGGCTTTGTTTAAACAAAATGAAATCTCTATGCCATAAGGATGCTTCCTGCCAAATATAATTCAAATTGGCCCAGTAGTTCTCGAGAAGACATTTTAAATTTCCCATTGCTTTAGTATGGGAGCTTTTGGCGGGAAAATGATCCAAGATGGCTGCCAAACCGTTCATCCAAAAGTTTCGAAAATTGCAAATTTGAGATCAGAATATCCAAAAACCTATATAAAACAAATTTTGGCCTCAAAATCCATCAAATAAAAAAAATCCAATATGGCTGTCAAAGACTATATTTTGATTGGTCCACCGCGGCCATGTTTTTTGACGAATCAACTTCTCTTGAACACACATTAATCGCCCTTAGTTGCTAATTATATATCACAAATTTTGGCTTGATCGCTTCAGTGGTTCTGGGGAAGAAGTCGTTTTTGTGAAAACTAGGTCATCCAAGATGGCCGTTGAACCATTCGGTCAATCAAGTCGTCTTGAACGAACTTGGCTTAGCTCTTTGCCTAGATGAGGTTTCATAAGTTTTGAATCGATTCCTCAAGCCGTTTCGGAGGAGATTTTTAGACATTTCTAAAAATCGGCCGAAATCCAAGATGGCCACCGGCCAAATTGGCCGATCGGCTTCGTTTGAACAAAATGAAATCTGTATGCCATAAGGATGATTCCTGCCAAATATAATTAAAATCGACCCAATAGTTCTCGAGAAAAAGACATTTAAAATTTCCCATTGCTTTAGTATGGGCCTGTTGCTTTACTATGGGAGACTATGGCGGGAAAACAAACCAAGATGGCAGGAAAACCATTTATCCGACAGTCTCGAAAGTGGGATATTTGAACTGGCCACACCGATAAGCATAAATAAAGCAATTTTCGCCACCAAAATACAAAAAAGCCAATATGACCAAGAAACATTAAATTTTGATCGGTTGATGGCGGCCATGTTTTTTAACGAACAAACTTCCCTTGAACACCTTGAAAGGCCCTTGGTCCCTAAGCATATTTACAAAATTTCAGCTCTATCCCTTCAGCGGTTCGGGAGAAGAAGTCGTTTTCGCCAAAACTAGGTCATCCAAGATGGCCACCAAGCAAATCGGCCAATCAGGTTGCCTTGAACAAACTTGGGTCTACCGTAGCCACAGATGATGTGTTATGAGTTTTGAATCAATTCCTCCAGCGGTTTCGGAGAAGATTTTTTAAAGTGTTTCTAAAAATCAGACATTTTGGCCGGCGGACATCTTGGATTTTGACCGATCCGCTTCGTTTGAACAAACTCAGATCTCTATGCCCTATGAATGCTTCCTCCAAGATATAATTGAAATTGGCCCAGTGGTTCTTGAGAAGACGTCGTTTAAAGAATTCCCCATTGCTTTACTATGGGCCCATTGCTTTACTATGGGAGCCTATGGCGGGAAAACAAACCAAGATGGCAGCCAAACCGTTTATCCGACAGTCTCAAAGTGGCATATTTGAAATCGCCCCACTGATAAGCATATATAAAGCAGTTTTCGCCATCAAAATACATCAAATAAAAAAAATCCAATATGACCAACAAGCGCTAAATTTTGATTGGTTGATGGCGGCCATGTTTTTTAACGTACGAACCTCCCTTGAACAAACTTGAATGGACCTTAGTCCCTAAGCATATTTACCAAATTTCAGGTCTATCCCTTCAGTGGTTCGGGAGAAATCATTTTCGCGAAAACCAGGTCATCCAAGATGGCCACCAGGCAAATCGGTCAATCAGGTTGCCTTCAACAAACTTGGGTCTACCGTTGCAATAGATGATGTGCTATGAGTTTTGAATCAATTCCTCCAGCGGTTTCGGAGAACATTTTTTAAAGTGTTTCAAGAAATTGGCCCAGTGGTTCTTGAGAAGTCGTTTAAAAAAAGTTGACGGATGACAGACGACACACAGATGACGGACGGTCACCATCGCATAAGCTCACTTGGCCATTCTGACCAGGTGAGCTAAAAATGGAAAAGTCAATTGCATGTCGATACTAAAGATAGATAGCATGCAGCCCTCATTTCTACAATGATAGAGGAATCCAGTCTGTCAGTATGACGTCATAATCAAATGCGTCACATGTAGGATGACATCACAATTAAAATATAGCATGAATGGCATATCGAAGTCCGTAAATAGTCTGTCATGTGTACGAATTGTATGTCTTTACTACTTAATAACCATTCTAATGAATATTTTGAAACTAATTTGACTGCACGCTGTTGCATAGGCAGTATGGCAGCAACAGCAACCAGTCAAATTAGTTTGAACTCATTCAACAACTATATATTTTTCTGGAAATTGAGATTCAGGGAGTTCAGGGTTCGATAGATTCCAACACGGGCAAAGCATGGGTGGTGCTTAGCTTGAGATGGGTGGGGAATAGCTAGAGATGGGCGGAGCGTAGCTATGAATGGGTGGGGCATAGCTAGAGATGGGCAGAGCATAGCTAGATATGGGTGGTGCATAGCTAGAGATGGGCGGAGCTTAGATAGAGATGGGTAGGGTATAGCTATAGATGGGCAAAGCTTAGCTAGAGATGGGTGGGTCATAGCTAGAGATGGGTGGGGCATAGCTAGAGATGGGTGGGGTATAGCTAGAGATGGGTGCGGCATAGCTAGAGATGGGTGGGGCATAGCTATAGATGAGTTGGGCATAGCTAGAGATGGGTGGGTCATAGCTAGAGATGGGCAGAGCTTAGCTAGAGATGGGTGGGGTATAGCTAGAGATGGGTGGGGCATAGCTAGAGATGGGTGGAGCATAGCTATAGATGGGTGTGGCATAGCTAGAGATGGGTGGAGCACAGCTAGAGATGGGCGGAGCTTAGCTAGAGATGGGTGGGGCATAGTTAGAAGTAGATTCATCCATTGTTCTGTAGTTGTGAAGTGCTTATAAAGTAATCTAGAGTACTATATACCTGTAATGTTCTCTCTCTTAAATGCTTGTCCTCGTAGTGTGGATGATTGGTTATAGGCCGGCCAGTACACAGTTTCACTCCGGCTAACAGCTGCATACTACCACAGAATGATGCTGCAGGCAGGGTACTGTTACTACAAAGTAAGCACGAAGAGTTGTCCAGGAAAATGATATCTTGCTTAGTGATCGATCCTTTGTAGCCAAAAAGATGACAATATTTGACAATCTTCTACTGGAATCATTGGCTCAGTTATTGAACAAGTCATTCTATTGGTTAATGTACAAAACAGTCTTTTCTTGTCCTGCAAATGGACCAAAGCCATTATAGAAGCCATTATAGAAGCCATTATAGAAGCCATTATAGAAGCCATTATAGAAGCCATTATAGAAGCCATTATAGAAGCCATTATAGAAGCCATTATAGAAGCCATTATAGAAGCCATTATAGAAGCCATTTTGTGCCTTCTAGACCATTAGCCCTTTAATCCCTCTTATGTCAAATTAACCATTTAACCCCTCTTATGTCAAATTAACCATTTAACCCCTCTTATGTCAAATTAACCATTTAACCCCTCTTATGTCAAATTAACCATTTAACCCCTCTTATGTCAAATTAACCATTTAACCCCTCTTATGTCAAATTAACCCTTTAACCCCTCTTATGTCAAATTAACCATTTAACCCCTCTTATGTCAAATTAACCATTTAATCCCTCATGTCAAATTAACCCTTTAATCCCTCTTATGTCAAATTAACCATTTAACCCCTCTTATGTCAAATTAACCCTTTAATCCCTCTTATGTCAAATTAACCATTTAACCCCTCTTATGTCAAATTAACCATTTAACCCCTCTTATGTCAAATTAACCATTTAACCCCTCTTATGTCAAATTAACCATTTAACCCCTCTTATGTCAAATTAACCATTTAACCCCTCTTATGTCAAATTAACCATTTAACCCCTCTTATGTCAAATTAACCATTTAACCCCTCTTATGTCAAATTAACCATTTAACCCCTCTTATGTCAAATTAACCATTTAATCCCTCATGTCAAATTAACCCTTTAATCCCTCTTATGTCAAATTAACCATTTAACCCCTCTTATGTCAAATTAACCATTTAACCCCTCTTATGTCAAATTAGCCCTTTAATCCCTCTTATGTCAAATTAACCATTTAACCCCTCTTATGTCAAATTAACCATTTAACCCCTCTTATGTCAAATTAACCATTTAACCCCTCTTATGTCAAATTAACCATTTAACCCCTCTTATGTCAAATTAACCATTTAACCCCTCTTATGTCAAATTAACCATTTAACCCCTCTTATGTCAAATTAACCATTTAACCCCTCTTATGTCAAATTAACCATTTAACCCCTCTTATGTCAAATTAACCATTTAATCCCTCATGTCAAATTAACCCTTTAATCCCTCTTATGTCAAATTAACCATTTAACCCCTCTTATGTCAAATTAACCCTTTAATCCCTCTTATGTCAAATTAACCATTTAACCCCTCTTATGTCAAATTAACCATTTAACCCCTCTTATGTCAAATTAACCATTTAACCCCTCTTATGTCAAATTAACCATTTAATCCCTCTTATGTCAAATTAACCATTTAATCCCTCATGTCAAATTAACCCTTTAATCCCTCTTATGTCAAATTAACCATTTAACCCCTCTTATGTCAAATTAACCATTTAACCCCTCTTATGTCAAATTAACCATTTAATCCCTCTTATGTCAAATTAACCATTTAACCCCTCTTATGTCAAATTAACCATTTAATCCCTCTTATGTCAAATTAACCATTTAACCCCTCTTATGTCAAATTAACCATTTAACCCCTCTTATGTCAAATTAACCATTTAACCCCTCTTATGTCAAATTAACCATTTAACCCCTCTTATGTCAAATTAACCATTTAACCCCTCTTATGTCAAATTAACCATTTAACCCCTCTTATGTCAAATTAACCATTTAACCCCTCTTATGTCAAATTAACCATTTAACCCCTCTTATGTCAAATTAACCATTTAACCCCTCTTATGTCAAATTAACCATTTAACCCCTCTTATGTCAAATTAACCATTTAACCCCTCTTATGTCAAATTAACCATTTAATCCCTCATGTCAAATTAACCCTTTAATCCCTCTTATGTCAAATTAACCATTTAACCCCTCTTATGTCAAATTAACCCTTTAATCCCTCTTATGTCAAATTAACCATTTAACCCCTCTTATGTCAAATTAACCATTTAACCCCTCTTATGTCAAATTAACCATTTAACCCCTCTTATGTCAAATTAACCATTTAATCCCTCTTATGTCAAATTAACCATTTAATCCCTCATGTCAAATTAACCCTTTAATCCCTCTTATGTCAAATTAACCATTTAACCCCTCTTATGTCAAATTAACCATTTAACCCCTCTTATGTCAAATTAACCATTTAATCCCTCTTATGTCAAATTAACCATTTAACCCCTCTTATGTCAAATTAACCATTTAATCCCTCTTATGTCAAATTAACCATTTAACCCCTCTTATGTCAAATTAACCATTTAACCCCTCTTATGTCAAATTAACCATTTAATCCCTCATGTCAAATTAACCATTTAACCCCTCTTATGTCAAATTAACCATTTAACCCCTCTTATGTCAAATTAACCATTTAACCCCTCTTATGTCAAATTAACCATTTAACCCCTCTTATGTCAAATTAACCATTTAACCCCTCTTATGTCAAATTAACCATTTAACCCCTCTTATGTCAAATTAACCATTTAACCCCTCTTATGTCAAATTAACCATTTAACCCCTCTTATGTCAAATTAACCATTTAATCCCTCATGTCAAATTAACCCTTTAATCCCTCTTATGTCAAATTAACCATTTAACCCCTCTTATGTCAAATTAACCATTTAACCCCTCTTATGTCAAATTAACCATTTAATCCCTCTTATGTCAAATTAACCATTTAATCCCTCTTATGTCAAATTAACCATTTAACCCCTCTTATGTCAAATTAACCATTTAACCCCTCTTATGTCAAATTAACCATTTAATCCCTCATGTCAAATTAACCCTTTAATCCCTCTTATGTCAAATTAACCATTTAACCCCTCTTATGTCAAATTAACCATTTAACCCCTCTTATGTCAAATTAACCATTTAATCCCTCTTATGTCAAATTAACCATTTAACCCCTCTTATGTCAAATTAACCATTTAACCCCTCTTATGTCAAATTAACCATTTAACCCCTCTTATGTCAAATTAACCATTTAACCCCTCTTATGTCAAATTAACCATTTAACCCCTCTTATGTCAAATTAACCATTTAATCCCTCATGTCAAATTAACCCTTTAATCCCTCTTATGTCAAATTAACCATTTAACCCCTCTTATGTCAAATTAACCATTTAACCCCTCTTATGTCAAATTAACCATTTAATCCCTCTTATGTCAAATTAACCATTTAATCCCTCTTATGTCAAATTAACCATTTAACCCCTCTTATGTCAAATTAACCATTTAACCCCTCTTATGTCAAATTAACCATTTAACCCCTCATGTCAAATTAACCCTTTAACCCCTCATGTCAAATTAACCATTTAACCCCTCTTATGTCAAATTAACCATTTAATCCCTCTTATGTCAAATTAACCCTTTAATCCCTCTTATGTCAAATTAACCATTTAATCCCTCTTATGTCAAATTAACCGTTTAACCCCTCTTATGTCAAATTAACCATTTAACCCCTCATGTCAAATTAACCATTTAACCCCTCTTATGTCAAATTAACCATTTAATGGTCAAAGTGGTAAAAAAAACACCATCTGCAGTAATTTGGAAATGAACTGAGGCTGAGTACAAGTACATGTGCTCATAAAAAGGCACGAGTATTGAGTACAGGCGAGTACTTGAAAATTGCAACTCGAGTACTTGAGCACTGAGTACATTGCCCCAAACCTATGAAGAACTGCATTCATTTGGGGGTCAAAAGGTCATACTTAATTAAAATGGTAGGACAGTAAGACTTGGAATACTGGCTTACAATGGACCTTTCCAGTTTTATCTATGCCCCGCCCATCCCTAGTTAATATCCATCCACACATCACCCGTGTTGGGACCGATCGATCCCAGAATGCCCTGACTATCAATTTCCAGAAAACTATACAGGTAATCTTTTGAATATTTTGAAACTAATTTGACTGGGCGCTGTTGCTGCCATAAGCAGCAACAGCGCCCAGTCAAATTAGTTTCAAAATATTCAACAGAATTTTTATTAAATAGTAAAGACGTAGTTGATTATGATGTCATATGATAGACGGATAAATTGGAAAGATCCATTGACACCAATTGGGACTTAACCTTTGACTTATATTCTCCAGAAACTAGATCAGGAGTGAATTCAATAGCTCCAAATATGACACCGATAACAAATTTACATATGGGTTATGCGCCGTTTACAAACAGGCCAAATTGGTTATTAGAGCGCTACATTACCTTTACCCACTGCTAAGCTTGCACAATTATTCGATTAATCACGATTATTCTTTTAAATATGATCGTGGACAATTATAAAACTAAATAATCGAAGATTTTCAATCTCCAAGATAGTTATTTGAAATCAATTCTCTAAAATGGATAAAATTGATATACAATAACACGAAAATTGAACAATTTCCCAGAATAAATTCCTGCCGCTTTACAACTATGTTTAATATACACCTCAAAACATCATTGTGGAAGTGAAATTAATAAATGCGGCTGCCTAAATATTGCATATCCTTTAATAAAGGCCATTTATTACATTAAAATTAATCCAAATTTTGTATAAAACGTCGTCGAGAAAAAATATAAATCACATGATGTTCGTAATCCTCTCTGGCTAAATCAATTTACTGAGTATCAACAATTTAGCGCGAGTATTCGGACATAAATATTCTGGACTCAGAAACTCAGATATCGCTATATATTATCATTGCATGATGGTAACCGAGTATCTTGGATCACAGTAAACTTGGTACCCATTTGATAACAGGAAGGGTTATGATAATGCGATATATCGTCCGTCTCAAACTCCCGTTAGCGTATGAAATCTCGCGAGAACATGCCATGCGCCTCCAATCGGAAAAGAGTTATTTTATTGCCTACATAAGAAGCGATCTTCCGCATTTTAATTCTCGGGCGGTCAAGCAACTTTTCTAGAACATTTGATTCCACTTCGGATCATTATATGTTGGCCACTTACATTGGGCCAGTCTTTCCAGATTGTAGCGATATTGCGTTCGGAATACGTACTCTTACTAATTCTTTGCAATAGCATTTCTGAACACTATTACTATCTGGCAATTAGACTGGAGGCAGTTTTAGTGGTCAGCAAATACCAATTTTCCTTCTTTTAGCATTATGTTAGCAATTCTCATTCGAAATAAAGTTTGTAGGATTTAAACAAATATTATCAATACTAGCCGTTGAACTAGTTGAAATATTTTTGCTTATATAGTTATTTGTGTTGAATAAAACTTTGTTCAAGTTTCTCCTGCCCTAACACAGAAAGACATGTACAATATAATCGAAAATCGCGATTATTTTTTCAAAATGATCGCGCGATTATGAAAACTGAATAATCGTGCAAGCCTACCCACTGTCTGCAATAATGGAGAAAAGCTCCCAAGATTGATACCTCTGGTGTTTCAGATCTAATCAGCTTCAACTTTGACATCCACATGTATATTAGATCTTAATATGAACATTTTAACCAGATTTAGTGCAAATTTGTCCAGAAATAACACATATTCCACCATTGTTAATTATAGACACTGATAGTTGGCAGCAAGATGGATGGATAGGGTGAGGTGGGGTGGTGGTGGTCTTTTTAAACTTTTCAAACTAATTTGTATAGTAGCTAGTACATTATGGTGGGATGAGATGTGATATCTTACCTAATCCATTCCATCAGTTCCACAGTGTCAGGATCCCAGAATTCCTTCAGAGTATTAAGCTCTTCACTTATTTCTGGGAAAAACTGAAACAAAATAAAAGCAAAAAAATAAAATTCTTGACTGGGTTATAACCAATTATTTCTGTTGTCACAAATATTCAATGAATTGGTATTTTAACCCTTTACCCTCATATCAGCCAAAATCAGCTTCTGCAGTGGGCTTCAGACATGTCCATTTGCAGACCAAAAGACTGTTTTTGAAAATTTGCCAATGGAATGACTAGCTCAATAACCGAGCCAGTCCTTTCAGTGGTAAATTTTCAAAAATAGTCTCGGTCTGCAAATGAACCTTTTCTAAGAGAAAATTTAAATTTTCTTGAATAAATTCGAGGGTTAAAGGGTTTATAAATTTCACCAAAACAGTCAAGACAGGTGGTTCATTAAGACAGGTGGTTCATTAAGACATGTGGTTCATTAATATATGTGGTTCACTAATACATGTGGTTCATTAAGACAGGTGGTTCATTAATATTGGTGGTTAATTAAGACTGGTGGTTCATTAAGACGGGTGGTTCATTAAGACTGGTGGTTCATTAAGAATGGTGGTTCCTGTGGTGCATCAAGACAGGTGGCGCATTAAGACAGGTGGTGCATTAAGACAGGTGGTTCATTAAGACAGGTGGCTCATTAAGACAGGTGGTTTATTAAGACATGTGGTTCACTAAGACAGGTGGTTCATTAAAACAGATGGTTTATTAAGACATGTGGTGCATTAATACAGGTGGTCCATTAAGACAGGTAGTTCATTAGGACTAGTGGTTCATTAAGACTGGTGGTTCTTTAAGGCATGTGGTACATTAAGACAGGTGGTCCATTAAGACAGGTGGTTCATTAAGACAGGTAGTTCATTAATACTGGTGGTTCATTAATAATGGTGGTTCTTTAAGACAGGTGGTTCATTAATACAGGTGGTTCATTAAGACAGGTGGTTCATTAAGACAGGTAGTTCATTAATACAGGTGGTTCATTAATACAGGTGGTTCATTAATACAGGTGGTTCATTAATACAGGTGGTTCATTAAGACAAGTTGTTCATTAATACTGGTGGTTCATTAATACAGGTGGTTCATTAATACTGGTGGTTCATTAATACAGGTGGTTCATTAAGACAAGTTGTTCATTAATACTGGTGGTTCATTAATACAGGTGGTTCATTAATACTGGTGGTTCATTAATACAGGTGGTTCATTAAGACAAGTTGTTCATTAATACTGGTGGTTCATTAATACTGGTGGTTCATTAATACTGGTGGTTCATTAATACAGGTGGTTCATTAAGACAAGTTGTTCATTAATACTGGTGGTTCATTAATACAGGTGGTTCATTAATACTGGTGGTTCATTAATACAGGTGGTTCATTAATAATGGTGGTTCATTAATACAGGTGGTTCATTAAGACAAGTTGTTCATTAATACTGGTGGTTCATTAATACTGGTGGTTCATTAATACTGGTGGTTCATTAATACAGGTGGTTCATTAATAATGGTGGTTCATTAAGACAAGTTGTTCATTAATACTGGTGGTTCATTAAGACAAGTTGTTCATTAATACAGGTGGTTCATTAAGACAGGTGGTTCATTAATAATGGTGGTTCTTTAAGACAAGTTGTTCATTAATACAGGTGGTTCATTAAGACAGGTGGTTCATTAATACAGGTGGTTCATTAATACAGGTGGTTCATTAAGACTGGTGTTCATCAAGACAGGTGGTTCATTAAGACAGGTGGTTCATTAAGACAGGCAGTGCATTAAGACAGGTGGTTCATTAAGACAAGTGGCTCATTAAGCCAAGTGGTTGTTTAAGACCAGTGCTAGAATAATCCATGTTCCTGCAGCCAGGGACAACCAACTTTTATTGCAGGGCAACTTAATTTTTCATCAGTTTAACATTGCATTGATAGGGAGGGCAACTTAGTTCATTGACTTCGTTCATTAAGAGGTGGTTTTTTAAGACATACAGATCTTTAAGACAGGTGGTTCATTAAGACAGGTGGGTCAACGTAGATGGTTCGTTAAGACAGGTGGCTCTATAAGACAGGTGGTTCATTAAGACAGGTGGTGGTTAAGATAGATAGTGTAAAGTGTCATATGGAAGCAGTATGACATAGCTCCAGCCATTAGTGAGATTACAGGGTTCCAGTCTTTAATGACAGGACAGGCCACCAGCCATTAGTGAGATTACAGGTCACCAGTAATTAGTGGCATGACAGGACAGGCCACCAGTCATTAGTGAGATTACAGGTCACCAGTAATTAGTGGCATGACAGGACAGGCCACCAGTCATTAGTGAGATTACAGGTCACCAGTAATTAGTGGCATGACAGGACAGGCCACCAGTCATTAGTGAGATTACAGGTCACCAGTAATTAGTGGCATGACAGGACAGGCCACCAGTCATTAGTGAGATTACAGGTCACCAGTAATTAGTGGCATGACAGGACAGGCCACCAGTCATTAGTGAGATTACAGGTCACCAGTAATTAGTGGCATGACAGGACAGGCCACCAGTCATTAGTGAGATTACAGGTCACCAGTAATTAGTGGCATGACAGGACAGGCCACCAGTCATAGTGAGATTACAGGTCACCAGTAATTAGTGGCATGACAGGACAGGCCACCAGTCATTAGTGAGATTACAGGTCACCAGTAATTAGTGGCATGACAGGACAGGCCACCAGTCATTAGTGAGATTACAGGTCACCAGTAATTAGTGGCATGACAGGACAGGCCACCAGTCATTAGTGAGATTACAGGTCACCAGTAATTAGTGGCATGACAGGACAGGCCACCAGTCATTAGTGAGATTACAGGTCACCAGTAATTAGTGGCATGACAGGACAGGCCACCAGTCATTAGTGAGATTACAGGTCACCAGTAATTAGTGGCATGACAGGACAGGCCACCAGTCATTAGTGAGATTACAGGTCACCAGTAATTAGTGGCATGACAGGACAGGCCACCAGTCATTAGTGAGATTACAGGTCACCAGTAATTAGTGGCATGACAGGACAGGCCACCAGTCATTAGTGAGATTACAGGTCACCAGTAATTAGTGGCATGACAGGACAGGCCACCAGTCATTAGTGAGATTACAGGTCACCAGTAATTAGTGGCATGACAGGACAGGCCACCAGTCATTAGTGAGATTACAGGTCACCAGTAATTAGTGGCATGACGGGACAGGCCACCAATCATTAGTGGCAGGACAGGACATGAGTTTTTATTGAAGCTTCATGAGAAACACTAACTAGTTGTCCTTGCCACTGCAGACAAAACAAGACCAGTCTCGTCATTGTCACACTGTAAACAGTTTTCGGATCTTCTGGATTTTTTTTAGACTTTTCAGATTTTCCTGGATCATGCCCAAAATTCGAGAATCATATTGTATGGTCACACCCTTTCTCATGTTAAGATTTTAGCCAAATCGGACCAGCAGTTTCTGAGATATCCATAGATCCAAACACACACACACGCACGCATGCATGCACGCACGCACAGACCTGATCACAATACCCTCTCCCCCTTACGTTACATAGTATTACTTACCATAACTGACAACACAAGCAGGAGAATGCACTGAACAAGGTGTTGCATAACCCACGCCTGAGAACAGAGAAAACACAACAATGTGAGAATCCGGACTCAGGTCCTATTTGATTTAACCGTTTAACACTCATATCATACAAAAAGGACTTCTGCAGTGATCTTTGAAAATATCGATTTACAGACCAAGAGAAGTCTATTTTTCAAAATTTACCATCACAATGACTGGCTCGATAACCGAGCCAGTCAATTCAGTGGTAAATTTTCAAAAATGACTCTTGGCCTGCAAATTGACATCTATGAGATAATTTGAATTTTTCATAACAAATTTGAGGCTTAAACTGTTAAGCACATATGATATGAATAGCTTCTATAGTTTGCTATCTGAAATGGTGTTATTTAGCTTGAGGATGAGGGGTAATGTGTCAATAAAGTCTGTCCTAACAGGGAGCAGAGGTTGCAGGTAAAGACAGGCAATATTCCTTTAATCACTTAGAGTACAGACATACCAGTGGAAGTCAGCTATTGCTAAGAGAAATCAATCAAACCATGTGAGCTAACAGATGCTAACAGAGCAGGGTTTTATCTTGGGCAAAGGGGGGAATCTGCACCCCACCTACCTTTCACCCCACCTCACCTCCCCAAATGTATTTTCTGGATTTACACACTTGTGATTTAAATGGAAATTGTACAGGCACTGTACCTGTATTCAATTAAACTTTTAATCTTTTAACACTCATATCAGCCAAAAACGGCTTCTGCAGTGATCTTGAGAAATATCCATTTGCAAACCTAGAGAAGACTATTTTTGAAAATTTACCACTGGAAGGACTAGCTTGATAACTGATTCCAGTGGTAAATTTTCAAAAATAGTCTTCTCTTGCTCTGCAAATGGACATTTTCTATGAGAAAATTTAAATTTTCTTGAACAAAATCCGAGGGTTAAAGGATATTCTGCAGTGGACTTGAGAAATGTCTATTTGCAAACTAAGAGACTATTTTTGAAAATTTACTTTTGGAATGACTGGCTCGGTTATTGAGCCAGTCATTCTAATGGTAAATTTTGAAATACAGTCTTCTCTTGATCTTTTTTTTGGCTGATATGAGGGTTAAAGGGTTAAGTTGGACCAGATTTCAGGATAAAGCCCAGTAGAGGGCTCCCTTGCTTGGCCCACTGTCTATGTGCATTGGAATCAATCTATATACTATGTAACCTGAATTAGCAAAATCTCAATTTCATGGTAGCTATTCAGTTAAGCTGTTGAATATTTTGAAACCAATTTGACTGGGGCTGTTGTAACGGCTCCCAGTCAAATTAGTTTCAAAATATTCAACAAAATGTTTATTAAATTGTAAATCCATCAAAGACACAAAATTCGTACAGATAACGGGCGCTTTCAGTCATATCAATTTCAAAATATTCAAAAGAATATCCTATACATCGGAAAGAATTTTCTTTTTTCAGGGATTTGTCGTTGAAATGGTTTAAAGTGTCTCTCTGTTTTATAATCATGGATACAAGCCATCCACATGCTACAATGGACCTTTGCAGTTTTAGCTATGCCCCGCCCATCTCTTGCTATGCTCCACCCATACCTCGATCTTGTTGGGATCGATCGATCGATTCCTGAACGCCCTAACAATCAATTTTTAGAAAACTATACACGTTAGCTGTTAAAGATTTTGAAACTAATTTGACTGGACGCTGTTGCTGCCTATGGTCAAATTAGTTTCAAAATATTCAACAGAATGTTTATTAAATGGTAGACATAAAATTCATACGTGTCAGACTATTAACCCTCCAGGCCCTACCAAGAATTTACACAAAAATGCTACAAAGCCTACAACCAAAAGCTAGAAACTTGCTTAGAGCCCTAGCCTCTAAGCAGTACTGGCGTGATAGCCACGTAGGGCTACCATGCCAACTATATTAAGCATTTTTGGCAAAGTAACAGACCACTATATATATAAAACTATACATCATTAAAAAGGGCAGTAAAATTCCTTTTAGTACATATAAAATTTCTATAAAATATATTTTAGTTGGTCAACGTGCCTCTCAAAATAGACACACCTTGTAGGATATATACATTGGTCTATTCATGCTAAATTTATCAAATTTTTTTTAAATTTATTATTCGCTCTTGCCGATTGAAAAGGTTAATCCAGTAACTAGTCGTCATACTCCCTCCTTGGACGATATATGCCCACCATTTATTATATTATTCATTTCATTTCTGCACTAAAATCTGAGGGCGGGTTATGACCATAACACCCGTTGTCGGGTCATAATATTTACCAGTATATCCCTTAGTCTGTCAGTCTGTCCAAATACCTGTCACTGGTGCGGGTTGAGTCAGAGCAGACTCAGACCATATATCCCTATGCCCTTGCGCCGTACATGTATACACCTGTGCAAAAGTTAAGCACCACCCTATTTTTATGCACATGCGAGGGTATATTCATGTGCTATGAAGAAAGCAATAGCATAAACATTTATGTACCCATCCATCTTAGTGCAAGAGGTAATAATGCAACTAAAGGAATGCTGATTATGATGGTGGGGAAACACTGTATGTTTTTGTTTGAACTTGAAAACGAGGCCTGAATATGGTTACGTTGACACAACTGACAACTATTGCCCTACAGTTGACACACGTGGCTAGATTGTCATTAATGGTGTCTGAAAACGAAGTTTAACATCTGTGCACGAGTTTGAGACTGTCATTATTAATACCGGGTATATCCACCTTGTGCCTGGATGACGGCCTGGACATGACGTCTCATGCTGGTCACCAACCGACTGATACGCCATTGTGGTATTCGTTGCCATTCAAGATGGAGTGCGTCTGTTAATTCCTGTAGGTTCTGCACAGGAGGATCCCTCCTTCTCACCATGTTTCCCAGAATGTCCCAGATATGCTCAATAGGGTTCATGTCAGGGCTCCTTGCTGGCCATGGTAGGGTTTCGATGGCATTCTGGCGGAGGTATTCATGCACAGCTCTAGCACGATGTGGTCGGGCGTTGTCATCCATGAATATAGGGTGGGTTCCAGGTGCATGATTTACAAAATGAGGGACCACAACTCTATCCAGTATGGAATCTTGATATCTTTGTCCATTTAGTGTTCCAGGTAGTCAACAGATCCAGCTTACAATCAAATGAGATGCACCCCCATATCATAACGGAACCTCCACCAAATGGAACGTCTTCCATGATGTTACGTTGGTCGTACGCCGTGCGTCTGGACCTCCATACACGAGTTCGACCATCTGCGGCATGAAGCAGGAACCGACTTTCATCGGACCAGTGTACCCGTCTCCAGGATCTCATGTTCCAGTGTCTTCTTTCGTTGCACCACCTCAGATGCTCCTCTTTGTGGTGTGCAGTGAGGAGAGGACGTCTGACAGGTCTCCTAGCTTTCATGCCAGCAGCATACAGTCTCCTTTTGATGGTAGACATTTACACTCTATTGCGCGTTTCCCATTGCTGGCTGAGCACTGGTGAATGGAGATCTCCTAACAAGGCGTACTAGGGCTCGATCATCACGGGCAGTAGTCTTCTTCGGTCTTCCAGATCTAGGCCTGTCCTTCACCTCGTTAGTTTGCCCATGTTTTGCAATCAAACGACTGATTACAGTATGGTTAATGTTCAGCTGTCTGCCAATCTCTCTGCATGACATACCAGTGGTATGCATGCCTATGATTTGCCATTTCACACGATCACTTAACCTTCGTCTTGCCATAGCGGTTCACAATCAAGAGCTAATTCTCTCTGTACAAATAAACCACGGTCATGAACACAAAATTCCTAATCTTGTCGCCTAAATCTGTATGTAATGTTCTACACCTCAAACTGGACTTTTACATAACTGAACACGTGTGCCGTTTCTCGCCACGCACGGACATCAAGCGGCGTGAAGTCATGCATGCATGTGCATTTCGTACTTGGAATTATGTCAGCTAACGCGGGGACAAAAAGTATGGCAGCCTAGTTGTACCATCATGTTTCTACGTTCTATTGTTTTTGCTGGTGCTTAACTTTTGCACAGGTGTATATATTGTTAACCATTTAACATTTGAGTCAGACCAAAACTGCTGCAGTTGTCGAGGAAAAAACATTTTCCGACCAAAGTAAGATTATTTTTGAAAATGTATCACTAGAATGACCTTCTCTTGGTCTGTATATGGGCATTGTCTGAGAAAATTAAAATTTTCATGAAAAAATTTGATTGTTAAAGTCTTAATATAACACTTGTAGAATTTGTATATTTCTAACTTATCCTTCCTATTTTTTGCAGGTGACTGATGGGCGATGGCTTCTAAACGGACTCAGTTTTTCCTGCTACGGCTAATGGATTTACTAACATGGATTCTATAAAAAATAAAAATTTGATGACCTGTTTTACTCTATAATCTAATTTCTGTATGGAAACAGTATATTTGAACTAAAACATGATGATGTACGTTCGAAACATGATCATCTACTACACACATGAATGGCTGACAGCTATGCCGGCGGCTGTTCTGGATCGACTGCTGGCTGTTATCAACCGTATTCCTGAGGGCTCAGCTAATGTACATCTCACATAAGCTCTATGTATCATTTGAGATTGGGTGGGACTTGAATAAAATATCAATAAATAAAATTTAATCTCTTAATTACACCCACACGTTTTGAAAAAAATGCAGGGATATTACAATCACCTCCATCTATCTGTCTGTCCATTCATCTCCTCAGAAAGCTTTTGGTAGAATTCAATCAAAATTATTGTGTAAATTACCGATATGCTTGTGGATTGGGTGACACCATTTACACTAGGCTCCATTCCCAGAGGGGGGGGGGGGGGGGGGGGGGGCTGATTGAAGACTGTCAAAGTTAAAGGAATATAACGAAATCTGGTGATTTACCATATCATGGCCCTATGGTTGTAGAATATGAGACAACCTAATACATTAGGCTGTGACACTGCTCGGGTCGGAAGGGGCTGATGGGGGAGGGGCAAAACGTCAACTGAATTTGTTATGTGAGTAGCAGCGACAGCAGAGTGAAATCTACACAATGTAATGTGCACAAGATCAAGGTAAGAGATGAATTGCCCATATCTCATTTTAATGGGGAAAAAAATTTAAATTTATAACGGAAAGCTGGTGAATATTTTAGAATTAGTTTGCCTTTGCTGACCTGGTGAGTTGGGCAGCAACAGCTTTCAGTCAAATCAAGTACTTGAAATTGGTTTCAAAATATTCACCAGGTTAGCGGTATCTATGGTTAACATGAAATTTGGAATTCAGGATTCAACGTATATAAACTGATCCCAACACGCGCAAATCATCGACGGAGCTTATGTAGAGATGGGCGGGGCATAGCTAAATTTCTGCTTTGTCCTTCCTTTTGTCAATTCCAGTTTTTACTATGTTTAACCCTTTCGTGACAAGTCCTGAAAACAATGTGGCATGGCAAATGATGGTTGTAGCCTAATTTCTCAATCCGAAAGAAAATTACATTTTAGTATGATGACTTTGAATTAATTATACCTACCTACCTTGTCTCTTTGAGTCCATTCATTATCCCCATACCTACCTTGTCTCCTTGCGTCCATTCATTATCTCCATGTTTGAAAAAATAAGGATATAATTGCCTCCATCCACTTATCTGTACGTCCATCATGCTATCTCCTCCCAAACAGTGAGGTCGATTTCAACCAAATTTGGTATGCGGTTACCCATATGATTGCGCTTTGCAAGACAACATTTAGATTTGGCCCCATCCACTGGAGGTCAGGGGGTGGGGTCCAAAGTTCAAATATCCAAAAAAAAATGTCTGTCATACTTTACTCCCAAACTGTTGTGTGGAATTCAAAGAAATTTGGTGTGTGGGTTGCCCATATAATTGTGGATTGCCTGACATTTATTTCTTTGGGTTGGAGAAGGGGTTAAAAGGTCAAGAAATTTATTGTAAGCAGAGATTGGAGTCTTCCAGATTTATCTAGATTTCTGGATTTTTCATAGACCACTCTCGCACACCAGTTGACACCCTCTCCATGAATTGAAATTAAGCCAAATGAGCCACTACATTCAGATAGGACTAGTGATTACTAGATTCTACTTTATCCCTTCAAATTTTCTATACAGACAAAGGGAAGACTATTTTTGAAAATTTTACAACTGGAATGACTGGCTCAATTACCGAGCATTCTAGTGGTAAATTTTCAAAATGTCTTGCTCTGCTAATCAACATTACTTAAGATCACAGCAGAGGCATTCGTTTCCCACCATGACCATTAAAGTGTTGACAAATGAAATTGTTACCATTGGGCTGGTCATTGTACTAACCCTGGTCAATTTCTACTAGCCTCTGGATCATGTTAATTTAACTCCTGCTCTCACAGATCACTTCCTCTGATGACATCCAGATTTTTCACAACAATCCACCCGTCTCTGTGTAATGAAACTAATTCAAACAAATTTGGTATGTGATTATGGAGTGCAGAGGATACGCCCCCAGGGATGGGATGGGTAAAGAGGTCAAAGCGGTGAGCATGGGGATTTGCTATAATGCGTCATCGACCAAGCAATCTAGTTATCACTTACTTACCATCATTGTCGAAGACTTGATGCTTGATAAATAACATTATGAACAGGAGTAATTAGAGATTGTAAACCACCGCCGAGACCACCCTACCGTTTTTGTCATATCCAAATTTGTTAACTCTTTATGTATGATCACACAGATCACAGCCAAAGTCTGGAAACCCTTGTTTAGGTTATGTTGGTTTGTGGTGTTAAAATTTTTAATGAATCAGATCAGTAGTTTTTTAGATGCAATACCAGGCGCATGCACACACATAATACCCTCTTTCCCCTTAGGGCAAGGGTAATAATCCAGGAATGAATAGCAATAAAGATCAAAAGTACCTGCAATCTAAAGAAACAATCTGTTGAGTATATTTTGACAAATTTAATTGGAATTTATTGTTGTCCAAAACAACACCAGTTTCCAATCAAATTGGACTCAATATATTCAACAAATCTACTATACATAGTCCAGTCTGATTACCTAAGATGAGATTCTCTCTCTCCCTCTCACTTCGAATAAACTTTATTTGATATTTACACTGATAGCTTACAAATAATACAGTATTCAACCCTTTAATACGCAAGCTTTACCACTGGAACATGTTGTCACCTAATGCAGCAACATCTTCCAGTCCAATCGATCTCAAAATATTCAACAATTTAATCACCAGTCCTACTAAGTAATATGACACTCTTACATAGAAGAAACTGTATTTGACATACATGTAGTTTACAATGGCAGCTTATACAATAAGTGATTCGAAATAAAATGGTACAGTAGATTTACATCAAGCGCATCAGATTTAACCCTTACCACTCTGATGTCAATATTCTATCTTTTAATGTGCCAATAGCCTGGAAAACTGGTACTGTTCTACTTCTACTAATAGAAACTGGTCTACATTTTTAACAACTTTGATTTGGTAGATGATGTTGCTATCGTCTTCCGCCAAATCTGTTGAGACAAGAACACCAGTTCTTTTAATTTAATTTGAAAATTTTAAATTTTGACATAGAATGGTAGGGGTTAATAAAATAGTGCAGAATCATCATTTTCATGAAATCTCAACCAAATAACTGTCCTATTCGCCATATGATCCTGAAGAAAAAAAGAAGAGAAACATTTACAAGATGAAAGAACAATAGAAAACGGAAATAAAACTGAAAGTCAACAAAGGTGATTTCACAGGGCAATAACAAGCCAATATGTCTCATGACTGGCCTTACTTTAATAATGCATGTTATGGGCCCCTATTGGCCCAGTAGCGACCCCATAACATGTGCTATCATGATAGATGATTGACGAATAGAAATTAGACCGTAGAAGCCCGCCAATATCACCCTAGAAGCTAAATGATGGGTGTGATATAATGGTATTAATGGGCAAGCTATGTAAGGATGCACACTAAATATTTTAGGCGTCAGTGTAGCTATTCAGCTGTATATAATATTTTACCGAATGCAATTATAAATTAGGTTAGACATTCTCACTAAGCGATTCCGGCCATCAGGGAATGGAGTACTCGGTTAAATAAAGGAATCGACACGCTATCATTGACGATTTTACGCTAGCAATTTCATTCACAGAAAACTATTTATATTTTCCCGTAGAAATTTGTAAACAAACTGAATTGACCAATCAACAGTGGATTTATAAAATTCAATCATCTGACGTAATGTAACGCTAAGTTTGATTGGATAAAACGCCCGTAATGCTTGCGTATTTAGCGATCGAAAACTGGTGCTCTTAAAGCCGTCCAGACAGCCTGTAGGCAACCATGTCCAATTATTGAAAACCGTCCAGACGGCTCATAGGTTTATTTGTACGCTTTTTGCGCGCTGTCTAGACGGCTCGTAGGTTCCTTAGGGTTAAATAAAGGAATTGCTTCATCATTGTCGACATTTTTACGCAAACTATTTCATTCACAAAGATCTATTTATATTTTCCCGCATAAATTTGTAAGCAAAGTGAATTGACCAATCGACAGTGGATTTAGAAAATTCAGCCTTCTGATGTAAAGTAACGCTAAGTTTGATTGGATAAAACATCCGTAAAGCTTGTGTATTTAGTGATCGAAAACCGGTGGTAGCGTGAGCCGATAATACATCCCGTCGGCCCAGGAAGCCAATTATTTCGAGCCGATAATACGTCCCATCGGTTCCTCAGTGTTAAGCGTTAAAAGATGGACTATATCGAATCACTCATGATGTCATGATTATGACATCATCCTACACATCACATAGTTGATGATGATGTCATGTGATGGATGGATAAACTAGGAAAGATCCATTATTGAGCACAAAACATACACACACGAACGCGCATGCACACACACTAACCCATGGACACCACTCACCATATACACAGGAAGCTTGCATCGTTTTATAATTGCCTTCCACATGTCATAATCACTGATACCAGCACTGGTGAGAACACACATGTAAGGCGTCCAAAGATACTTCATTCTCATCATAAACACAGCCAGCATAGCAAAGAATATGGCTTGTACTACAACACAACATGAAACAAAAAGTATGGTGAAGAGTACTGTTTGTACTACAACACAACACAAACATGATTATGAACTATTTAAACTCAAACCGGTCGAATACGGCTTCTGCAGTGGTTTTCCCATTTGCAGACCAAGAAAAAGATATTTTTGAATATTAACACTGGAATGACTGGCTCGTTAATCGAGCCAGTCATTCCAGTGGTAAATTTTCAAAAATAACCTCTGTCTCTAAAAGGGAAATTTTCTTGAACAAATTTGAGGTTATAAGGGTTAACATACTACTGGAATAAATCTGTTTAGCGACCCAGTCATTTCAGTGGTAAATTATCAAAAATAGACTTCCCTTGGCCTGCAAATGGACATTCCTCGAAGACCACTACAGAGGCTGGTTTCATCATGAAAGGGTCAATGGCCAAGATTGGACAAGAAAGCTTAGGATTTTGTCAAGTGACCGGAGATCAGTGATGGGTGGACTTTTTGAAAATTTAAAACTGGAATGGCTGGTCGAATTGCCTGCTGGTAATTTGAGTGTCAGTAGTCCGTGTACAGATGCTTACTTGTATGGAATGCTAGCTCTGGTCGTCTGCTCAGAATGTGGGTCTTCGTCTCCGCTTGTTTCTCATCACC
Source organism: Chaetoderma sp. LZ-2023a (assembly GCA_034401795.1). NCBI lineage: Eukaryota > Metazoa > Mollusca > Caudofoveata > Chaetodermatida > Chaetodermatidae > Chaetoderma > Chaetoderma sp. LZ-2023a. The sequence continues at coordinate 136,195,056 of CM067374.1, forward strand.
TGACCCCTTCATCTCCGGCTTTGTGTGATTACTGAGGCGGAAAATAAATTTATCTGTATTATCATTAGACAAAACTGCTCTACAGATGACTAGGTCTCCGGAGTCATTAAACTCTATAAAGGTATATGTAATCCACTGCCATAGGAATCACTGCCACCAACCCACCCACTCCACCGTTTACAAGGCATCACCCATTGGCTTTATAAATTTTAAGTTTGTCAAGGGAGATAACTATCACAATGGACCTTTCCAGTTTACCCATCCATCATATAACATCATAATCACCTATGTGACGTGTAAGATGACGTCATAATCAATTACATCATGAATGACGCCGATAAGTACGTCACAAACGCATAATTGATGATGGACTAAGCATTGCTGTACGAATTGTATGTCTTTTACTATTTAATAAACATTCTGTTGAATATTTTGAAACTAATTTAATTGGGCGGTGTGCGGACGGAGATTAACTAGGGATGGGCAGGGTATAGATATAACTGTAAATGTCCATTGCGGTCCCTCACACGGAATCCACATATCAAATTTGAACTGAATATGTGTATGCATGTTAAAGTAATCTAGTGGAAACCATATTGTCAGGTAAGATAACTCTGCTGAATATCGACAAATTTCGTTAAAACTAAATCAGAACACTGCATATCGCACTGGTATGTCCAATGAAAAGATTTACAAGCGTATGTTCAAACCCGTTAGAAATCTAATTCAGACAAGGTAATATCAATGAATTTAAATTTTGTCTGGAGAGATAACTCTGGCAATTACAAACAAATCTGAAACACGATCACTCCGAGGTCTTATCACATGGTATCCATGTAACAAATTTGGACTGAATATGTCAAGGGATTTGCATGTTTTCGATAAATTTTAAGTTTTTCGTGGGAGATAAATAATTGCAACAGTAGATTCAAAACTCTAGAAATATGAAAATATCTCATTTTTATTAGCTACAGCTCATGTATTTTTGCGATTTGACAACTGATGGAAATTGCCACGAAATTACAATGGTAACTATATACGAATGTGCACTTCGTCACTATCGATCTCAAAATAGTAGATAATAATAATGTCTGGTTCATGTGATGTCATCAAATTAACACCCTAACTACCAAAATGTTGATTTTCAACACTGTTATTAGGTCACTATTTTCGAAAGCGTAGTAAAATCTAACGCATGAAAATAGGAACCTGGATATGAGAGCGAGCTTAGGCCCCTAGTAGAGTAGCGCACATACGGTTAGAGTTTGTTTAACCACGTACAGTATGATCTAGTTTAGTAAGTCACGTGTTTGTATTCGAGTACTCAGTATTTAGTAAGACTATTCAATAAACTGTCGGGTGAATGTCATTCAGCACGTAACTAAAGGGTAGTCATTTCACGGAAATCTCACCTCAAGAATTCTCACAAAAAGCCGTCTGTTTGAGTATTTTTCGAAAGCATATGCCATAATAAAGAGATTATGATAATTTCACAACATAAATGCAATTATTCGCGTGAATCTAACTTAACTCTACTTAAAGCAACACTCTGTAGTCTGGCAGATATACGAAGACCTGCAAAACAAAATGATGTGATTCTAACTCTATCGACCAAACAAGAGCTCCGCAAACATCGCATAATACCCCACCATGATGACAAACCAATGAATGGGAGATATCAGAAAATATTTATTTCTTGTTCAGACCAGACCAGTCATCCTTATGAAGTGTCAAATTGATCCATTAATCGGTCAAGGAGGTATCGTCCAGAAACCAATTTTCAAGATGGTCGCCGGACTGGTGGCCATATTGGATTTCTGATTATCACCAATTTTGATAAGTTTCATCACCAGACATATTCCAACCACCCTATGAAGTGATCTGATAGATGGTAACGGAGACATCATCCAGAAACCAACTTTCAAGATGGCAGCCTGTGGCTGGCGGCCATCTTGGAGTTCGGACCATCGTCAATTTTGACAGGTCTCTTCTCCAGACCTAGTCCAACCACCATATAAAATTTCAAAGCGATCCGATAAATGGGAACAGAGTTAGCATCCAGAAACCAATTTTCTAGATGGTGGCTGGCGGCCATCTTGGATTTTGCTTCATTGTCAATTTCGATAGGCTTCTTCTCCAGACCTTGTCCAACCACTCTATGATGCTTCAAAGCGATCCGATAAACAGTAACGGAGTTATCATCCGGGAACCAATTTTCAGGATGGCCACCGGTAGCTGGTGGCCATCTTGGACTTTGGAGCAGCGTCGATTTCGATAGGTTTCTTCCTCAGAGCTAGTCCAACCACCCTATCAAGTTTCAAAGCGATCCGATAAACGGTTAAGGAGTTATCATCCAGAAACTAATTTTCAATTGTATATCGGATCATTGTTAATTTCAATAGGTTTCTTCCCCAGACCTAGTCCAACCACCCTATGAAGTTTCAAAGCGATCCGGCGAACCGTTAAGGAGTTATCATGTGGAAGCTAATTTTCTGGTGGCCATCTTGGATTTTGGATCATTGTCAAATTCCATAGGTTTCTTCCCCAGACCTCGCTTAACCACTCTATGAAGTTTCAAAGCCATCCGATAAACGGTAATGGAGCTATCATCCAGAAACCAATTTTCAAGATGGCCACCGATGGCTGGCGGCAATCTTGGATTTCGGGTCATCGTCAAATTCGATAGGTTTCTTCACCAGACCTAGTCCAACCACTCTATGAAGTTTCAAAGCGATCCAATAAACGGCAATGGAGTTATCATCCGGAAACCACTCTGCCGCTCGCACGCCCGACCGACCACCTGCGCGGACGGATGGACAGCAGCGCCATTACATAATACCCCACAGAATTCTTTGGTGGGCTATAAATATTCATGTGATAAAAGATCTAATATTTTGACCCAAAAAATTGATCAATCAAAATTGTGAATAGACTTCTAGAGCCTACCACCATAGAATCCATCTAGTAAAATTTGCTTTAAATGTGTCGAGCAGCCTAGGAGTAGTAGCATTTTTTTAGTAGATTTTTCATAAAATCTAAGATATTCACCCAAAGAATTGATCAATCAAAATTCTGAATACAAATTGTAGAGCCTACCACCATAGAATCCATCTTATCAAATTTGGTTGAAATATGTCAAGCAGCTAAGAAGAAGTAGCATTTTGACCATTTCCGGTAGATTTTTCATAAAATTTTAGATTTTCACCCAAAAATTTAATCAATAAAAATTCTGAAAAGATGCTCTAAAGCCTACCACCATAGATTCCATCTAGCCGAATTTGGTTGAAATATGTCAAGTAACTAAGGAGTAGCACTTTGACAACTTCCAGTAAATTTTTCATAAAATCTAAGATTTTGAGGCCAAAAGATTGACGAATCAAACTTCTGAAAAAAACACATCTGGAGGGTACCAGCATAGGATCATTCCAGCCAAATTTGGTTGAAATCGGTCAAACCATTAAGGAGAAGCGATTTGAGGGATGGACGGACGGACAACGGACGGATGATGGATGGACGCCATGGCATAAGCTCTTTCAGGCCAAGTGAGCTAATAAGGAAATATTTTGATATTTTGACAAAATTTAATCATTAAAGGGTTAAACTAATTTGGCTGATGCTGTTGGTACTGTAAGCAGCAGCACCTTGATTCAAGTTAACATTCAAAAACCTTCATTAAGATCTAACATTGTTAGAAATTGAGTAAAGCTGTTGGTAAAATAATTTTAAGTTTTCGAACAAAATAATGTCTTGATTATTTCTTTGCATAATCCCATAATTGGCTTCTATATGGCACATATACAATGCAGAACATTTCTAGCCGTCATAAGCCAGAGACTGGATGAGGAGTCGGATATTAGCAAGGAACCATCGTAATTATGAGCGTTTGTCTTACGATCTCATGCATATTCATAACTCCGTACATGGTTTAAGGTTTTCCATTCCAGTGATGAAATGTATCCCAAATTATACCACTACCACCACCCACACCACACGCCAAAGAAGAAACCCAGTTTTAGCTATGCCCCGCCCATCTCTAGCTAATCTTCACCCACATCTCGCTCGTGTTGGGATCGATCGATCCCTGTACTCCCTGACTATCAATTTCCAGAAAACTATTCATGTAAGTTGTTGAATATTTTGAAACTAATTTGACTGGGTACTGTTGCTGCCTATTAGTTTCAAAATATTCAACAGAAAATTTATTAAATAGTAAAAACATACAATTCATACAACAATGCTTAGGCTGTCATCAGTTAAGCATTCGTGACGAACTTATCTATCTCATTCATGATGTTTTTGGTTATGACATCATCCTATATGTCACATAGTTGATTATGATGTCATATGATTGATGGATAAACTGCAACGGTCCATTCTCTCTAAGGTTTGGTGGACCGTGAAAAGCATGTCACACTGGCCTATTAATTTAGATATTATATGATAAACAGTGCAAGATGTGTTTGTCTTCAGTCATGAAGTCAAGAAACTACAGTACTTAGAATTTGTAATGCTGTTCAGTGAACCAAAAAAGACTAATCAATGAATCAATATCTATCCATAAGCAAAGTTTGGTTAGAGTATATAACAAGGTTTTGAAGCTACAGCCCTGAGAATGGATGAATCCACTTTTATCTTTGCCCCACACATCTCAAGATAAGCTCCGCCCACGCTTTGCCCATGTTGGGATTGATCATACCCTGAACTCCCTCAATCTCAATTTTCAGAAACTATACAGCTAAGTCATTGAATATTTTGAAACTAATTTGACTGGGAGCCGCTGCTGCCTAGGGCAGCAACAGCACCCAGTCAAATTAGTTTCAAAATAATCAACAGGATGTTTATTAAATAGTAAAGCCATACAATTCATACAACTGAATGAGTTTTAAAGGTTTATGGCGGACTTAGCCAAGTCATTCATTACGTAGTTGATTGTGACATCAGCCTACAGGTGATGTAATTGATTATGGTGTTGTACGAGTATACTTGATCGACAGATTGGATTCATCCATTGTCTATGATGCTCAGCGAACCATAGTCTTGAAATTACAGTGAAGCATGAAGAGTTGAAATTGAAGCCACAACAAGAATCATTGATGGATCATGGGAAAGGCATGCATGGGCAAAATGATTACTATACAACAGGTATCTTATTGCGCTTACCTCCAGTTCTGTATGACAGCAAATATGAGTATAATAATGAGGCTAACATGTACAATGATGTAGATAGGAAAGAGTAGTTTTATGGTTAGACGCTGTATGATGTCAAAGTCTAGGAAGACAAATGGTCCGCTGCAGATATACAGGCGAGAATCAAAGTCCCTGAAAACACACACAGTTAAAGAAGCATCAATGCATATGTCCATGAACACCATGACGGCAGGTAGGCACAGACAGACAGTCAGGCAGGCAAGCACAGGCAGTCAGGCACAGACAGACAGGCAGGCAGGCAGGCAGACAGATGGATGGGCGGATGGATGGACAGACAGACATGCACAGGCAGACAGACAGACCACAAATGAAATAACTTATTCCCCTTACAGGCCGACGGTAATTAGCTTCCAAACACCAGAGTTCTTACCACAAATATGAAAATATGGGGTAGATTTTCATAAATTAGAGAATATAAGAATTTTGAAATTAAAATCTATTCTACTCAAAATGTATCAATTTTGGGCCATAAATGTGGAGATACATTTCCAAGGTGACAAATTATGTCAGGAAAATGAAAACTGTGAGCGGAAATGTGAAAATATTATGAGAAAGGCAAAGATTTGAATGAAAAACACAGGGGATTAGTGAAGGTGGGTGGTTGTCAGGGGATTAGTGGGGTGGGTGATTGTCAGGGGATTAGTGGGGGTGGCTTGTTGTCAGGGAATTAGTGGGGGTGGGTGGTTGTCAGGGGATTAGTGGGGTTGGGTGGTTGTCAGGGGATTAGTGCGGGTGGGTGGTTGTCAGGGGATTAGTGGGGGTGGGTGGATGTCAGGGGATTAGTGGAGGTGGGTGGTTATCAGGGGATTAGAACGGTTGGTGTCAGGGGATGAGTTGGGGTGGGTGGGATTAGAGAGGGTGGGTGGGTGTCAGGGGATTAGTGGGGTGGGTGTCAGGGGATTAGTGGGGTGGATGGGTGTTAGGGATTAGTGGGGTGGGTGTCAGGGGATGAGTGGGCGTCAAGGGATGAGTGGGGTGGGTTGGTGTCAGGGAATGAGTGGGGGTGGGTGGGTGTCAAGCGATGAGTGGGGTGGGTGGGTGTCAGGGGATTAGTGGGGTGGGTGTCAGGGGATTAGTGGGGTGGGTGTCAGGGTATTAGTGGGGTGGGTGGGTGTCAAGGGATGAGTGGGGATTGGTGGGTGTCAGGGGATTAGTGGGGTGGGTGTCAGGGTATTAGCGGGGTGGGTGGGTGTCAGGGGATGAGTGGGTGTCAAGGGATGAGTGGGGGTGGGTGGGTGTCAGGGAATGAGTGTGGGTGGGTGGGTGTCAGGGAATGAGTGGGGGTGGGTGGGTGGGTGTCAGGGGATGAGTGGGTGTCAGGGAATGAGTGGGAGTGGGTGGGTGTTAGGGAATGAGTGGGGGTGGGTGGGTGGGTGTCAAGGGATGAGTGGGTGTCAAGGGATGAGTGGGGGTGGGTGGGTGTCAGGGAATGAGTGGGGATGGGTGGGTGTCAGGGAATTGGTGGGGGTGGGAGGGTGGGTGTCAGGGGATGAGTGGGGTGGGTGGGTGTCAGGGGATGAGTGGGTGTCAGGGAATGAGTGGGGGTGGGTGGGTGTTAGGGAATGAGTGGGGGTGGGTGGGTGGGTGTCAGGGGATGAGTGGGGGTGGGTGGGTGGGTGTCAGGGGATGAGTGGGTGTCAGGGAATGAGTGGGTGTCAGGGGATGAGTGGGTGTCAAGGGATGAGTGGGGGTGGGTGGGTGTCAGGGAATGAGTGGGAATGGGTGGGTGTCAGGGGGGTGAGTGTTATTAAGATATTATATGTATATTAGGCATCTTTAACCCTTTAAACCACGAATGTGTTGAAGAAAATTTCAAATTTCTCATAGAAAATGTCCATTTGCAGACCAACAGGAAACTATCTTTGAAAATTTACCCCTAGGATGACTGGCTCAATAATCAAGCCAATCATTCGAGTGATAAATTTTCAAAAATAGTCTTTTCTTGGTCTGCAAATATAAATTTGTCAAGATCACTGCAGAAGCTGATTTTAGCTGATATGAGTGTTAAAGGGTTTATGAGACATAGTTACCGTGGATGGCTGATTCCCAGCTTGTTCAGCAAGAGTTTGTAAATATGTTCATCTGAGTCAATATTTATCACAAACTGAAAGTGGAGAAGGAAATTTCTATGTCAGCGCACGCACACATGTATAATGTATTTCAGACGATGACAACGCCGTATCTTAGATAACTGAATATATTTGCTCAATGCTTGGTCTGCTTTTGTCAGATCGAAAAGTCTAAATAATCTGAGCTGAGTTTCCCCGCTCCTTTTATACCTTTCGCTGGGGTGCCTGGATGTAGTCATGTGTGACCGTATATGGGCCTATTGGGTGACTGGAGGGGGTGGGGTCTGTTTGGCGGTACAGGTGGGGGATTGGCGGTATGGGCGGGCGGTATTGGGGGTACCTGCCCTAGTGGTGGTTGGCGGTAACTGGTGGTATGGGGTGTATGGTGGTACCTGGCGGTATGTTAGCAGTTTTGGCATTAACAGGTGGTATGGGGGTGTGTGGCGTTTTTAGCAGTACCTTTTGTGTGGGGCGTGTGGTGATTGCGGCAAGAGTTAGTGGTTTCCTGTGGGAATGGGGGTGGGGGTTTAGTGGCGATATAGTAAGTAGATATCAGACCGACATGAGCTATGATTTAGACTTTATAGCGCTTCGTCCAATTGCAGGACTCATCAGAGGCGATAGAGTGGCGCACAAATTCACTGGACCCTTCACAGGGTGGGGAATCGTCATTCATTTGTATGTCGCCAGTGTTGTATTGTTATCTTTAGTTGGGTGAAATGAACAAGACAGCTAAGGTTTAAGGTTTATATTCTTTTATGACTTACAACTTATACTACTGAATGTCAGCAATGGCATCCAGTCAAATTAATTTAAAAATATTCAATAGTTTTCCTGTATTGAGAATGAGAAATGTGGAATTCATCAGTGAACGGATTAAATGGAAGGTTGATAGATACCTTGATCAGTACATTAATGCCAAGCATCATAACCAGAGCCACAATACAGTACAGGAGCACTTTGCAACATCGCATGAGGACACCACACGGCCGGATTGTATCACCCTGTGTAACAAATAACACACACAAGCATCATTTAAACAGAGCCACAATACAGTACAGGAGCACTTTGCAACATCGCATGAGGACACCACACGGCCGGATTGTATCACCCTGTATAACAAATAACACACACAAGCATCATTTAAACAGAGCCACAATACAGTACAGGAGCACTTTCCAACATCGCATGAGGACACCACACGGCCGGAATGTATTACTCTGTATCGCACACACGCACGCATGTGCACGAGCGCATGTGTGTACGTACATACGCACACATGCATGCACGCATGCACGCACACACACACAAACACCAAAAAATCCCTGGAAAAACACGTTCTTTACGATTTAAAATTTATTCTAATGAGAATTGTGAAACTAAATTGACTGGAAGCCGTTGCTTCCTAATTAATTTCAAAATATTCAACAGTTTTCTTGAAAATGAGATATGTGGAATTCCTCAGTGACAGGGTTAACCTTTGTTATCCCACACACAGCATAGATTACCCGTGAAGATCCTTCAGCCAAGCTTGAGCTAGCATTCAGAAGCGTGACATATTTTCCCTAATTTGGTCACATTGGATCAAGGTGACAATTCATCTTCCCAGCGTATCCATCTATCATCTGACATCATATGATGCCATACTCAGTTAAGCGGCATGTAGGAAGACGTTATAATCATTACGTCATAAATGATTCTATTAGGCCCATCTTTAACTCTTAATAGTCTGACACGTGCGAATTGTATGTCTCTACTATATAATACACATGTTGTTGAATATTTTGGAACTAATTTGACTGGACGCTGTTGCTGCCATAGGCAGCAATAGCGCCTAGTCAAATTAGTTCCAAAATATTCAATAGCTCACCTGTATAGTTTTCTGGAAATTGATAGTCAGAGAGTGCAGAGATCGATCAATCCCAACATGGACATGGTGTGGGTGGAGCTTAGATTGAGACGGGCGCGGAAAACTAAAAGTGGAAAGATCCATTCCCATTGGATCAAAGTGACGATGGCCTTTGAACCTCAAAATCAATGGGAATCTTTGTACTACAAAGGGGAAACCTCCAATACTAGCTTACTAGATCCATCTAGAAACACAGATAGTAGCTGCGACCGAACAACCGAACAATTTACCGGACAGATAAGCCCTGGATCAGTGAGATTTCAAATTTCTTATTCCATTCCATTTCATGTGATAAATGGGACATCAACAAACTTCCGCAATATTTTGTCCAAACTGTACAGCCAGGGTGGTTCTATTGACTGTAAGATTTAACCCTTTCATATCAAGATTGGTGCCATATCACGACATAGTAGTGATATGTGTTAAGATTGGTGCCACGTAGTGGTGTCATATGTCATAAAGATACGTGTTAAGATTGGTGCCATGTATTAAGATTGGTGCCACATCATGATATTATAGTTATAATGGTCAAGATTAGTGCCACGTCATGATGTCATAGTTATTATGGCAAAGATTGGTGCCACATCATGATGTTATAGTTAGAAGGATTAAGATTGGTGCCAAGTCATGATGTCATAGTTATAATGGTCAAGATTGGTGCCAAGTCATGATGTCATAGTCATAATGGTCAAGATTGGTGCCACGTCATGATGTCATAGTCATAATGGGCAAGATTGGTGGCAAGTCATGATGTCATAGTCATAATGGTCAAGATTGGTGCCAAGTCATGATGTCATAGTCATAATGGTCAAGATTGGTGTCACGTCATGATGTCATAGTCATAATGGGCAAGATTGGTGGCAAGTCATGATGTCATAGTCAAAATGGTCAAGATTGGTGCCAAGTCATGATGTCATAGTCATAATGGTCAAGATTGGTGCCACGTCATGATGTCATAGTCATAATGGGCAAGCTTGGTGCCAAGTCATGATGTCATAGTCATAATGGGCAAGATTGGTGCCAAGTCATGATGTCATAGTCTAATGGTCAAGATTGGTGCCACGTCATGATGTCATAGTTATAATGGTCAAGATTGGTGCCACGTCATGATGTCATAGTTATAATGGTCAAGCTTGGTGCCAAGTCATGATGTCATAGTCATAATGGGCAAGATTTGTCCAAGTCATGATGTCATAGTCATAATGGGCAAGATTGGTGCCAAGTCATGATGTCATAGTTATAATGGTCAAGCTTGGTGCCAAGTCATGATGTCATAGTCATAATGGTCAAGATTGGTGCCAAGTCATGATGTCATAGTCATAATGGTCAAGATTGGTGCCACGTCATGATTTCATAGTTATAATGGTCAAGATTGGTACCAAGTCATGATGTCATAGTCATAATGGGCAAGATTTGTGCCAAGTCATGATGTCATAGTCATAATGGGCAAGATTGGTGCCAAGTCATGATGTCATAGTTATAATGGGCAAGATTGGTGCCAAGTCATGATGTCATAGTCATAATGGTCAAGATTGGTGCCACGTCATGATGTCATAGTTATAATGCTCAAGATTGGTGCCAAGTCATGATGTCATAGTCATAATGGGCAAGATTGGTGCCAAGTCATGATGTCATAGTCATAATGGTCAAGATTGGTGCCACGTCATGATGTCATAGTTATAATGGTCAAGCTTGGTGCCAAGTCATGATGTCATAGTTATAATGGTCAAGCTTGGTGCCAAGTCATGATGTCATAGTTATAATGGTCAAGACTGGTGGCAAGTCATGATGTCATAGTTATAATGGTCAAGATTGGTGCCACGTCATGATGTCATAGTTAATGGTCAAGACGGTGCCAGTCATGATGTCATAGTTATAATGGTCAAGACTTGGTGCCAAGTCATGATGTCATAGTTATAATGGTCAAGACTGGTGGCAAGTCATGATGTCATAGTTATAATGGTCAAGACTGGTGGCAAGTCATGACTTCATATTATAAGGGTTAAGACTGGTGCCAAGTCATGACATCATAATTATAAGGGTTAAGACTGGTGCCAAGTCATGACATCATAATTATAAGGGTTAAGACTGGTGGCCAAGTCATGACATCATAATTATAAGGGTTAAGACTGGTGGCAAGTCATGACATCATAATTATAAGGGTTAAGACTTGGTGGCAAGTCATGACATCATAATTATAAGGGTTAAGATTGGTGGCAAGTCATGACATCATAATTATAAGGGTTAAGACTGGTGGCAAGTCATGACATCATAATTATAAGGGTTAAGACTGGTGGCAAGTCATGACATCATAATTATAAGGGTTAAGACTGGTGGCAAGTCATGACATCATAATTATAAGGGTTAAGACTGGTGGCAAGTCATGACATCATAATTATAAGGGTTAAGACTGGTGGCAAGTCATGACATCATAATTATAAGGGTTAAGATTGGTGGCAAGTCATGACATCATAATTATAAGGGTTAAGATTGGTGGCAAGTCATGACATCATAATTATAAGGGTTAAGATTGGTGGCAAGTCATGACATCATAATTATAAGGGTTAAGATTGGTGGCAAGTCATGACATCATAATTATAAGGGTTTAAGACTGGTGGCAAGTCATGACATCATAATTATAAGGGTTAAGACTGGTGGCAAGTCATGACATCATAATTATAAGGGTTAAGACTGGTGGCAAGTCATGACAT